>PVJO010004867.1:22958-104628 GCA_004026905.1 Hystrix cristata
TTTTTTTTTTTTTTTTTTTTTTTTTTTTTTTTTTTTTTTTTTTTTTTTTTTTTTTTTTTTTTTTTTTTTTTTTTTTTTTTTTTTTTTTTTTTTTTTTTGAGACAGGGCCTTGCTATGTAGTTCAGGCTGGCTTTGAAGTCACTGTGCAGCCAAGGCTAGCCTTGAACTCGTGGTGATCCTCTTGCCTCAGCCTCCCAAGAGCTGGGATCACAGGCATGTGCCACCATGCCTGGCTTATTTGAAATTCTTAATTTGAAAATTCTTTTCCGGCTGGGTGTGGTGGCACATGGCTGTAATCTCAGCACTTGAGAGGCCAAGGCAGGAGGATTAGCAAGAATTTGAGGCCAACCTGGGCTACGTAGTGAGTACAAGGCCAGCCTGAGTAAGACCCTGTCTCAAAACCAACAATAAAAACAAAAATTAATCTGCAAATCTCTATTTGGTTACTGGTTAGCCTTGCAAGTTAAGTGATAAAGTGCCACCACTTAGAAATGCTGGCATGTTGTGTTGATGAAGTAATCTTCTATTTCCATTTATTGATTTTGTGTTTTTGTACAGGTTGCTTTCCTGTTGCATCTTTGCTGTCGTTTCATAGACTTTGCTCCATGATTTAACTTGAAATTCTGAAATGAAGATGGAGGAGGCAGTGGGAAAAGTTGAAGAACTCATTGAGTCTGAAGTTCCACCAAAAACATCTGAACAAGAGACAGCCAAGGGGGAGGATGGATCTGTAGAACTGGAACCTCAAGTTCAAAAAGAGGGCGTAGCAGATTCTGCAGTTCTTTCTTCAATGCCCTGCTTATTGATGGAACTGAGAAGGGACTCTTCTGAGTCTCAGTTAGCATCCACAGAGAGCGACAAGCCAACAACTGGCCGAGTTTATGAGAGTGACTCCTCTAATCATTGCATGCTTTCCCCTTCCTCTAGTGGCCACCTGGCCGATTCAGATACATTGTCTTCTGCAGAAGAGAACGAACCCTCCCAGGCAGAAACAGCAGTAGAAGGTGACCCTTCGGGAGTGTCTGGTGCCACAGTTGGGCGCAAGTCTAGGCGGTCCCGTTCAGAAAGTGAAACATCTATCATGGCCGCCAAGAAAAACCGGCAATCCAGTGATAAACAGAATGGCCGGGTCGCCAAGGTTAAAGGTCATCGGAGTCAAAAGCATAAGGAGAGGATCAGACTACTGAGGCAGAAACGGGAGGCTGCCGCGAGGAAGAAGTACAACCTGCTGCAGGACAGTAGTACCAGTGACAGTGACCTGACTTGTGACTCAAGCACGAGCTCATCAGATGACGATGAAGAGGTTTCAGGGAGCAGCAAGACAATCACTGCAGAGATACCAGGTAGAGGATGTTTTTTAAACTGACTGTAAAGCACCTGATGGCATTTCTCAAATGTCAGACTCAGTTAGATGAGTGACACTTGAAAAAATCCAGGAGACCTGCAGCTCTGTGTAAATTTGAAGACTGCAGTCTATTAGCAAGACATGGCTAATTATTTAAAAGCAGACAAATAAAATACCCTGTTCTTAGGTTTCCAGTGTGCTTAGCACATCAGCAAAAAAATTATTTCAGTGATTAATGATAGAGATAAGATTATTTTTAAATAATAGAATTTCTCACAAATCTCTCTGTAATATATTACCTGAGCTCCCATCATTGCCTTTTTAGCACTGCTTAGATTTAATACTCACTGTTAGCATTATTACTAAGTGTGTTCTCAGGAATAGGCACCTTGCTTTCTTATATAGCCACTGCACTTGAGCTTATGGTGTCTGAAATAACACATTCTATCTTTTGTTGAAGTTTTATAGTAACTGTTCTTCCTAAAACAGTAATTTTGTGTGTTTTCTCCCTGATTCAATGAATGATAAGCTAGTTATCCTTGTTGGACATTTTTCTATCCTAAGTTGTCACTCACATTGGAATGAATGGCTTTTGCGAAATTTTTCTTTAGTCCCCCAAGCTTTAAAAAGTTTGTTAGAAATTTGCTTGTTCCAGCTCTCATTGGTGTAAGAATTTATTACATGTTTGACATAACCTCTTTCTGCATATCATATTTGATACTGTGTATTATAAAGGCAGTCTAGAGACTTTATAATGGAAGAAAGATGATATCTGACTGGCTCCTAAGTGGTAAATTGTCATTCTTGAAGAGACTGTTATTTGATTAGGAACATTTTATAAATTGCATAGTGTTTAATACGTGAGTACAGCATTATTTATTGCTGCATTAAAGACGGAGAAGTTTTGGTTTTCTAAAGTTTTATAGGTGACTTTTCCTCCCTAGTTTTGTTTCTACATATGAAGACAGCATATTGCTGATATACAAAGAATGTTTCAGGAAAAATCATATTGGTTAATTAAACCTATAACCAAACTTATAAACTGAACAAAAATAATTGATTTTGAAAGCACTTTATAGGTATTCAACTTAAAATAATAAAAGTCTCATCCATATAGTATATTAAATATGAGTTTTAAACAGTCTTTAGAAATGCCTCTTACTGTTTTACTATCCGTTGAATTTCTTTGGTAGTTTCTGGTATTAAAACTACTGGGTAGGGAATTTAAATGAAGCTAATGAGAGAAGTAGATTTTGGGTTTTGTGCTAAGTAACAAAGCAGACTTTGTTCTAAGGCATGTTCTAGATATATTTTAGTTTTACATGTTATAATATTTTTAAGAAATCCTTATTAATATCTGTAAAATGTCTTATGCATTCTTATAGCCTGTTCTGATCTGTTAACCAAGATTTTGATGGAGCTCTTTAATAATGCTTTATTCCACTTACTAAACAGGTTTTTAATGTACCATCCCAATTTCTTGACTTTCTTTGGGAAGAGAGAAGGTGGGTTAACAAAATTTCTTTGAAGATAGAACCTCATTATAGAGATGACATGAGTAATGTCTTGATGGGCCTCTTTCTGTTTGGCTCACACAGATAGGTTAAGTGTGCTTTCTTCCGACTTAACTACCTTGACCATTGTTTAAAACTTCTGAGTACCGGTTTCTTATCTATTCTGATTGTATACAGTACTAATCAAACACCAAAGTAAATTAATATGAATCTATAATTTATTTTCTGTTTTTAATACCACACAGTAAGGCTTTGATTTCTGAAAATATGTGGAGTTCCTAAGGTGATCGTGGAAACTCAAATGGTAGCTTAAGGTGCATGACCACTGTATATGGCTGCCTATGCTGTGTACTGCACAGTTTTGGGAGAGGTGCCATTCATATAAAGTCAAGTTCCAGTGGTCTTTTCTGTAATTACAAAAGCAGCAAAGATGGAACAATCTAGAGTTTAAATATTAAGAATTTTAGGTCAGCTGTCCATGTTGGTATGTCTGAAAAATTGTGACATTGTGCACTTTTAATATCAGTTATGTGCATTTTAGTTTCCTGAGTTAGCATTATGACTTTGAGCATCAGGGGTGGCACATTCAACCTTATAGCAAGAGCAATTTTTTTTTTTTAGGTGCTGGGCAATCGAACTCAGGACCTTGTGCTTGCAAGGCAAGCACTTTAACCAACTGAGCTAAATCCCCGGCAGCAAGAGCAATTGTTGAAGTTGTTTTTTTTTTTTTTTTTTAATTTTTGAGACAGGGTCTCGCTATACAGTTCAGGTTGGCCTTGAACTCACAGTGATCCTCCTGCCTTGGTGTCCAAAGTGCTGGGATTATAGGAGTGCTCCACCACGGCCAGTAGAACAATTGATTTTTAAAAAAAAAATTTGTTAGTACATGTTTGCAGTACATAATAATTACATTCATTGTGGGGAGTTGGTACATGTGCATGACACATCTCTGTTCCTTTTCATCCCCTTCCCCCTACTTCCCTCTCCCAAAAAGTTATGTTATAAACTGATTGGAATGCAACATATTGTGGACATTCAGGTGAATTTAATCTGGATGTGCCTAAAAGAATCTTAGATATGGAAATTTGAATCGAGCTGTTTACAGAGTAGAAACCAAGTGGAAAAGTAAAAACTGAGATTCTTACTGTAATGTTTCATTAAGGTACAACCAATTTAGTAATTCAGAAAATGGTTTCTTTTGTTTTGGGGGGATGGTGCTGGGGATGGAACTTGGGGCCTAGTGCTTGCTAGGCAAGTGCTGTACCACTTGAGCTAAATCCCCAACACCAGAAAACGCTTTTTTTATTATCTCTTAGCAGCAGTTTAAAAGTTGAAGAAATTTCCTGAATATACTCTCACAACAGATAATTTGACAATTAGTGCATTTTTTAAAAAAGTGCAGATAGCAATGCAAATGAATACAGTACATGATCATACTTAATTTATTTTGATATGCAGGCAACAGATGTTTACCATATAGTTATGTTTTTTTTGATATTTAGTTGACAGTGTCTCACTATACACATCATTTCCTTGAAGTTTTTGGAAGTTATATCAAGATAATTCTGGCAGTACTTTTATTTGGGGGACTTAGAGATGAGCAATGTATTTTATGTTGTGTTAATGTAAAAATACTATCTGGTGATTATCTTGAATATTCAAGGCTTTAATCCAGTCAGTGTCTGATTGATCTTTGTAGAATTTTTATATGCTTTATGTGTTTTCTTTATAGTTTTATGATTGGAGCTTTCTTTTTCACAGAGGGCAGGTTTCTCTGTACATATACTTTCGAGACTACCTCTGCATGTCTGCCATTGCAGGGGTTTTGATTTTAGTCAATACATTAATGAGTAATGGGCATTAGACTTCAGTCGGCTCAATAAATTAATTCTGTGAACAACCATGTGCATGAGCAGCCCGAAACGTTTTTCCAGTAACTGTTGCTTTTCATGAATACTTAGTATAGTGAACCCTAGGATAGCTCTGTCTTATCTTGGCTATGATGGCCTGCTTTTATGTATGGTCTAATGATCTCCCGTATAAATGCTTACCAGACTGAAGTTCCAAAAATAGTACCTGTAATAGTAGGTAAGCATCACCTGAATTCTCAGTCTACATGACCAGGCCAGACCAGTTCAGCCCTACTGGAACTGGGATCTCAGCATTCATTATTCACCATATATTTATACACTTGATATGTATCATAACAAACTATGATTTTACAGTTTTTTCCTAGTAGAGATTATTATACTTGGTCAGTTAGCTATTGCTTGGAATTAAAAAAAATTTTTTTTAAAGTAGTAAATTCTTTGTAGAAATATTTGGAAATAGAAATATGTGAAGTAGAAGGTTAAAGTTACCCATGATTATGCTTTTGCTAACATTTGCTGATGTTGCCTTCCATAATATAGTACAAAAATTTTCATACTGGATATGTTTCTGTATCTTTTTTCCTCTTACCTTTTTTTTTTTTTCTTTCTGAGACAAGGTCTTAACCACGTAGTTCAGGCTGGCCCGGAACCCCCTGAGATCCTCCTGTGTCAGCCACCCAAGAGTTGGGATTATAGGTGTGAGCCACCATGCATCGCTCTCTTAACATAATTTTTTTTGTCTTTTTTTTTGGGGGTGCTGGAGATCGAACTCAGGGCCTTCTGCTTGCTAGGCAAGCGCTCTACCACTGAGCTAAACCTCCAACCCCAACATAACTTTTTGAGCCTTCAACTAAAACACTAAGTATTCTGTGGAATATTTGAATTTTGAATAATTTAGCTAAGTGTAAAAGTAACTTCCCTAATATTGGTCATTTGGGCTGTTTGGATTTTGCTCTTATGAGTAAGAGAGTATGAACACTTAAAGCTGTTGACCATATACTACCATAATGCTTTTTAAAAATAAATTGCTTATTCCATCTAGGAGTGTGAATTTTATGCATTATATTCTTGCTGCTGAGTGTTTATTTCTAAAAAAAGTCTTGCTGATTTGATAGAAGAATCATATCTTAGGGTTAATATGTATTTCTTTGATCACTAGTGAAGTTGAAAAATCATGTTTGGCTATTTGTGTTCCTTTGGTAAACAGTCTGTGTTTTTTTTGCACATCTTCCTCCTGGTGCATGTGTTTTTTCTTATTTCTTTTTGTGTTCTTAACCTATAGGAATTTGTTTGGAACAGTTTTAATTTATTTTAGGTGGTAGGGGCTCATAGTAAAAGGTAAGGCCCTAAGACCACATAGGGAGTCCCTCAAAGCAGTGATTGGCCTTTTTGCTAGATTGAGTATGAAGTGACTCAGGGACTAAAAGCCCCCTCTCCCTCTTATAAACTTTTCATAACCTGATTATATTTTGGTAGCTATTTAAGAGACTCACTAGATACATCAATACGTTGTTTTGAGACAGAATAATCAGGTAAAATGTTTGTTTTCGGCTTAGTAAATGCAAACTGGATAGATAAAATTTATGCAGTTTTTGAATCACTGGAGTGAGAATGGGGGCAGGCAGGGTGTTTAAAACTTCTTATGCTCTGGTCCTGCTCCAGTTCTATTAAGTCAGAATCTTTGGGCTTTGGCTGGGGATTTAGCTCAGTGATTAGAGTGCTTGCCTTGCAAGCACAAGGGCCTGAGTTCGATCCCCGGCACCACAAAAAAAAAAAAAAAGAATCTTTGGGCTTTGATCTCGGGCAACAGCATCTTTAAACCTCCCTGGTGAAGACAGTGAGCATCCAGGGCTGAGAACTAGTCAGGTAAGTTGCAGGCGAGCTGGGTATTGTGACACACACACCTGTAGTCCTGGCTACTTGGGAGGCTGAGGCAAGAAAATTCTTTCAGCCCAGGAGTTCAAGGCTAGCCTATGCAACGTAATAAGATCCTGTTTCAAGGTGTGTGTGTCAGGGGAGAACAAAGATAAGTGATGACACATTAAGTCTCTATAGCTAAAAATCATTGTGAAACTGGTAGTTTCGTTCACTTAAGTTCTCTTACTGCTAATGGGTAGTCATTTTAGTTATAAACTATACAGTCTTTTCTTTTTTTTTTTTTTTTCCCCCCGCCTGTGCCTCGCACGGTCCTGGAACGGGCATGGCACCCACCCCTGGGGCCGCAGTACAGTCTTATATTAAATAACAGGCATGAGTACTCTTAGTTTGTTTAAGTGATTATTTTAAAAGAATGGATTGTTTAAATGTTTTCTATGTGTTAGAACATCTGAATGTTAAATTTATAATTTAAATCCTACAGGTGGGTATATTCTATGGCAATCTCATGTTAAAGCATCAAAATACTATTTTTGGTCTCCATTTCCTAACTTATTTTCTAAAGTGAGTGCTTAAATTAGGTTTGTATGTGCAAAAGCATAAGCTTTGCTTTTGGCATAATTCTCAAAATGAGATATATCATAGTGCTACACAAAGAACCTACCATATATGTGTTTAAGGTGAGAATATGGTCCCTGTTTTTTTTTTTTAAATAGGTTAATAGCAAAACTGAACAGTTTCCCTATACCCCCACTCCTGTGTATAGCCTCCTCCTATCAGTGTCCTGCACTAGAATGTACATTTTTGTTAAAATGACAAATCTATGTTGACATACCATTTTCACCTAGTCTGTTGTTTACTGTTAGTGTTCACTCTTGTTGGTCCTTTTGTTTTGGAGATAGGGTGTCTATAGTCCAGGCTGGCCTTGAACTCACTGTATAGCTCAAGCTGTCCACCAACTTTGCAGTCTTTCTGCCTCAACTTCCTGTTTGCTGAGATTACAGGCATGTGCCACCATACCCAGTGGTTCCTCTTGTTAAGACCTCAAAATGTCTTGCTGGTCAGTGTTTATTTCTGATACTCATCTTTATGAGATTGCAATTTAGCTTACTGCCCTTAGCATAAATGATCTCACACCATTTTCTGAATTCAGCTTTTAAATGTCTCTGTATTCACAGAGAAATAGTGCCAGATCAAAGTGGTCCATCTGATTTTCTGCCTTACACATGTGTTTCCCCAGGACATATGATGGAACTTAAAAGACATTCGATAGCCCTTTAATTTTGGGGGGGAGGGTGGTCTGGTTTTCCTTAAGCTAAATGTATTATACTTGGGAAAGTAGATGTCTTTCTTGAGGGAGTTTATATATAAAAAAGAGTAGGTTTTTTGTGTTTGTTGTTTTTTAAAGTGAAGACAGTATAGGGGAGGGATAATTTTTTATTTTCTACAGCTATGTATGTATTTTTTGAGGAGGAGGGTGTAGAGACCTTGCACCCTGTGTAGTTAAGGCTGACCTTGAACTCACTATAGCCCAGGCTGGCCTCAAAACTCATGGCAATCCTGCCTCAGCCTCCTGAGTCTAGGATTACAAGGGTTAGCCACCACGCTCAGCCCAGCACTGTTCTTTAAAATAAGATTTCTTCATATAGGTAGATGATATAAAGTCAGGATTGATTAATTGATTCTATTGTTTATTTATTCAGCAACTAATTGTGTACCTAGTATGTGGTGTTGGGAACAATATAGTAAATAAAGTCTCTTTGCTCATGAAACTCAATCTCCTTTGAGGAAACAGACAGTAAACGAATTTGTCATATGCTACCAGGTAGAGATACTGTATGTACTATCAGTAATAGTAAAGTAGCATATAGGAAATAAAGATTGAGTGGGAATGGAGTGGACAAGTTATGATAGTGTGTTCAAGAGTGGTCACAGAGGTAACATTGCCTGAGATTGAGGAATTTAGTATTGTATTGGTTTTGTTAGAGACACAGACCAAAGATGATCTAGCCTAGCTCAAGGATAAATGGTATATGTATAGGTAGGCTCATATCCTAAACTAGACTTCTATGAAACCATTATTCTACTGGATATTAATACTTGTTTATGTACTTGGAATGTGCGGCATTGTGTGTAAGCAGGTTTTCTTACTGCAGGTCAACTTTGAGCCGTTATTGTGCTCTCCACAGGGAAAGGATGTGATTTATAGCATATCCTAAATTTAAACAGAAAACTTTTATTTTTGAGCATTATGATGTAATGATTTATTATGGGTCAGCTGCCAGAATAACCTTTCAGAATTTTAAAGTCAAGGCAGTTAAAATACTCAAAACGTACAGTGGTTATCAGCCAACTCTGTACATTGAAATCACCTGTGGAGCTTGAACTAAAACAAACCTCAGATGCCTTGGAACCACCCAGCTTTTGTTGTTGTTAAACCACTTCAGGTTTTTGTGTTTCCCAAAGGCTGGAAACCGCTCTTACAGATTAAGTCAGTTGTGTAGTTAATAGAATACATGCTCGTAGGTAGATGTATTGAAGCTATGAAAAATAGTAATATCATATTAGTTTTTATTATTTTTCTTGTAATTGTTACTTTGGTTAATGAATTTAAACACTGCTTTTTAATGCTGTATTTGTCAGGCTTTTCTTAGAAATGTTTAAGCCATTTTCCTGAGTAAGCATGTTTTAATAAAAATCACTTTTCTGATTTAATGCTTTATCAAGTGGCCTCAGTGTCTTTAAAGCCGACTTCGTTTGTACGGGGGGATCTGAAGGGGCGCCCAGGGAAATTCCCGTATTACTTAACAGGGGTGCTGTCTGTGATAGGAACTGCATAGGCAGGGTCCTAGAAGAGGCCATGAGCTGTTTTTCCAACATGCAGAGGCAGACAGAGGAGAAACTCCACGTATGGATGGAAATACTAACTCATCTCGACACTGGAGAAGAGAGCAAGCAGCTGCTGGAACCTAAAGTGCAACTAAGTTGGCCAGAGAATTTCCCCCTCACCAGTCAGGCGCTTACATGCGATACCTGATTCCCAGATACACCCACAGCAGCCCTTTGTTGGTTCCCGCATGACCCTTTGAGATGTTGATAGTACGTTGGAGTCCTCAAGGACTCAACAGTTTCCAGTTAGCCCTGCTGAAAATGGGAACATTACAGAATAACAGAATTGTTAACCGTCTGCTTTTTGGATTGTGTAAGAAAGAATATACTTTTGCCCGTTGTTAGTGTCTTTTGTTATTGTTTGAAAATGTACAGTAGTAAACATTTTCTTTCTTTTTTTTTTTTTAAGAAATTAGGTATTCAAAACAAAGGAGCAGAATTTGATAAATTTCATTTGGAGTTTTTTAGTATATAGGTTGTGGAACATATTTATTCAGTATGTGTGATTGAACACATATTGTGATTGCTTTGTTTTTTTATGCCAAAAATACAAATAAAAATTGGGACTGTACTATACAAAAATAGGTAAATAGTTAATAATTTAAGAATCTCTTAGCAATTATTCTCTGCAAACACTGTTGACGCTCTTCTGATTCAAATCATGTGATTCTACTATGAAGATTGTGAATGAATGTACTACTACCTGAGCATTTTTATATCAGTCTTCTACATCATTTAATGAATCAATTTGTTGATAGCCTTTATTGAGCTCTAATATTAAGGATTTGTGTACAGGAAGAATGCATTACTTCTTGAGCCAATATTTACTCTGTACCTACCATGCAAGGTATTGTAGGGAAAGCAGATCACACTGCATTCAGTTTGACTTCACACATGAGAAAAATAGTGTAGTAGTCTTCCCTAATTGGCAAAGGATATGTTTCAAGACCCCCCAGTAGATGCTTGAGGCTGTGCATAGTACCAAACCCTATGTATGCTAAGTTTTTTTTGTATATATGCTTACCTATGATAAAGTTTATAAGTTAAACATAGTAAGAGATTAACAAAAATAATAAAATTGGAGACTTATAACAATATATTGTAATAAAAGTTAATGTGAATGTGATGTCTCTCTCAGAATATCTTATTGTACTATACTCACCCTTCTTGTGATGATGTGAGAGGACACAGTGCCTCCATGCTGAGATGAAGTGAGGTGAGTGATGGAGGCTTTGTGACCTAGAGCTGGACTATGCACTGTGTAAGGGTGACTTGAACAAAAACCACTATGATACCGAGCCACTCACAATCTGTTAACCAGAAAAGCTACTAAGTGACTAATGGGCAGATAGCAAGTACAGTGTGGATCCACTGGACAAAGGGGTGATTCACATGCTGTGGTGGATGACAGGAGATTTCATCACATCACTTAGAATGGTACGAGGTTTAAAACTTACTGAATTGTTCGTTTCTGCAATTTTCTATTCACTGTTTTTGACCATAGTTGACTACAGGTAACTGACATCATGAAGAATGAAACCACAGATAAGGGGACTTACTGTATTTTTCATTGCTACGTAGATGGACTTTCATCTTGCGCTTTAACTTAGAGCTCAGTAAGGTAATAATCTGGCAGACATCCTGCAGTAGAATTTTCTGGTGCCCTGATACAAAGGGTACCTCTAGAGGATAAAGACAAAATAGAGTCTGTCAAGGATATGTATTGAAAGGGTTTTTAAATTGCTAGTGACTAAATTTATTAGCTAATGTACTAGTTTAATTTTGTTTTCAATATCTGTACTGAAAATAAATGACTCTTAAGTATATTAAAGGCCTGTGGAATGTGTCAAAGGGAAGAGATATCATAGGATTGAGTCTTACATGATAGGTGTTTTTATGTGTATCCTGCTGTTAGGAAATACTGGTATTTTATCTTTTTGGGATTTGTAGCAATGTTGTGAGAAACAACTAAATTAGGATAAAAATAAATAAATGTATAAATTTGCTAATGCTAACTTTTTAAAAAAACTGTGCTTTCTACCAGATTTACTTACAAGAGAAATTTAGCCTTTCCTTTCAAATTGTAATTTAATAAGTTATAAATATGAGTAAAGGTTGACTTTATTATTTGATGAAGTTGCAACTTGAGATAAAATCTAATTCTGTATTTTTAACAGCAAGGGGTAGGTAGTATATGTGGAGTTTTGTATATAAACTTTGTTTCTTGATAGAGGGTCTCACTATGAGATTAAATTTACAATCCTGCCTCAGCTTCTCAAGTGCTGGGATTACAGGCATGCAATACTGTGCTGGCTTTGTCTATAAATTATTAAGAACTTTAACTTATCTTAATATTTGTCAATAACTTTATGCAAGAAAACTGCCATCTTTTGTTTGTTTGTTTTTTGCTTTCCTGGGCATCAGACCCAGAGCCTTGTTTATGTTAAGCATGCATTGTACGACTAAGCTATATCCCTAACCCTGTGACCCCTTTTTCATTCAGTTTTATTTCCAAAAATATTTGCACCTTTTAATAGGCTGACCAGGTTTTTTTCTTTTTCTAGTTTTTGTTTTTTGTTTCCTTCCTTTCTCTCTCTCTCTCTTTCTCCTTCTCTCTTTCTTTTTTAAAACAGGGTCTTGCTATGCACTTCAGGCTGGCCTGGAATTTACTATGTAGCCGAGGCTGGCCTCAAACTCTCAAGGATCCTCCTGCCTCAGCCTCCTGAGTGTGGGATTGCAGGCATGTGCCACCATGCCCATCTCCTTTTCTAGTTTTGAATTTAATAACTGTGTGGTTTAGTTTTTTCCTTTCAGAACCTGATGTCTGAGAATTGGGAGTTAACTTTGGGAAAGTCTTATTAATATATTAATATGCTCACTTTTGATTTAATAATACTATAGAAATTAACTTGATGAATGGCTTATGCATATAATCTCAGCATTTGGGAGGCTCAGGGAGGAGGATGGAGAGTTTGAGGGCAGCCTGGACTACATACATAGCAATACCTTGTCTCCAAAACCAAACAAATAACCCTCAAAACCACACACACACACACACACACACACACTCACACACTCACGCACAGAGCACACTAGTGGTCTCTTATTGGGTAATGGCTGTGAGTTTTCCTGAAATTCACATTTGATCAAAAGACCTAAGGTTTGAACACCAGGACTTTTTTACCTTTAAAGATACAGTTTATAATTGGTGGGCCTTCTCTGAAATGATAGTCCCATGCTTGTTAACCATGTCAGCACATATATATATATATATCTCTCATATGTTTTACATCAGTAGGAAGAGGATATTAATTTTAGATGGCTGAATTTTAACTTATTTACATTCTTTACTTGAAGAGGAGACTTTTTCAGGGTAAGTTTTTTTCCATTTTTACCTTCTAGATTTTACTGAATGTGCACTTTCTAAACAGAAGAAAATACACTTTAATTTTAACATGTTAATAATGACTGTAATGTATGTATAAACTGTTTCAAGCACTTAATAGGGTGTTTTGTTTCACTATAAAATATTTAGTATGTTAAGCACATCGTGAAATGCTTTTTAAGGTAGAACAGGTTCATCTTTTAAAAATAACACAAATTATTACTGCTGTTGTATTGAGTGTATGTATTGTAATGCTTGTTATTCAATAATTGAGCAAGAGCTCTAGATAATTTTTCTTTTAAGAAAAAAATGAAAAAAAATTTACTTGAATAGATTTTCAGACATGGGTATTAATAGTTGATACTCAAAGTAAGAATAACATTTTAGATATTTGAAAAGGTGTTAAACTAATAATTTTGGGATGCCCTTTCTACAAATTTTGGGTAAAGATGTGGAAGCAGATGTTTTAGTAGAAACAAAGAACACCGTAATTCAAGGATTTACATAGAACCTATACCAAAACATTAAAATTTATTCTAAGCTAGGCATGGTGATATGTACATACCTATAATCCCAGTAGTCTGGAAGGCTGAGGTAGAAGAATTGCAAGTTCAAGCCCAGCTAGGGGAAGACCCTTGTCTCAAAATAAAAATAATAAGGGCCCAGGATGTAGCTCAGGGCAAAGATCCTGGGTTCAATCCTCAGTACCACAAAACAAAAAAGCCCCTAAAAAAATAAAGTAAATCTGACATTTTGTGGTTTGGAGAGTTTAATCCTAATAGTAGCAGAAACATACAAAAACTTTGTATTCTTATTTATGCACAGTTCCTTGAAGATAATGTATTACTGTCTTAAGGATTTGTTTTGAAAAACAAGAGACTTTGCTTTAAAATAATAACACCTTGGGTTGAGGATTTAGCTCAAGTGGTAGAGCGCTTGCCTAGCAAATGCAAGGCCCTGAGTTCGATCCTCAGAAACCTCCCCCCCAATGATAACACCTTTTCAAAAAATCCAAAATTCAGAAATTCTTTCTGCAAAATAATTTGTTTTTGTGTTATGGACATTTAAAGAAGTACTATTAAGGATTATTGAATTCTTCACTGAGGCAATGCTTGCTTTTCTAAGATTGCACGTACCGATACTAGCAAGAATTAATTTTGGGTTATGTGATGGCATTTTTTTGTAGCTGTTATTTAAGTGCCTACTAGACCTCTCTTTATTTCTCTTTAATTCCCTTAGTTTTCCTAGAATTTTAAGAAGGATAAAGACTGTCCTGTTTGGATTTATGTGTAGGCTATTTAATGCTTGTAGGAAACATCTTTCAATCTACAGTACTAATCCAGACATGGTTGAAGTTGAAGTGTTTTTTGTGTAAGAATATAATCCTACATCTGGACTCTGATTTGTCTAATGTATGCATTTGGAATTTCTCTTTAATCTGTCATGTGATTATTTTCGCTTGTAGCTTTTTTTTCCATGGGATATAGAATTAAAAGGACTAAGATGCCGACTTTAAAAGTTACTCCAATTAAAAAAATTAAAGTGTGGTGCTGGATGCCTGTAATTCTCGCACTTGTGAGGCTAAGACAGGAAGATCATTGCAAGTTCAAGGTCAGCTGGAATACATAGTGAGTTCAAGGCCAACTTGGAATACACAGCAAGATCCTGTCTCGAAATAAAACAAAAACACAAAAACCAAAAAACTCCTGAGCATTGTAAAGAAAAGAAAGACTTGAGAAATGTTAGGAAATAATTAAAACTCTTCTACTCGCTGCTATAATATATTGACATTTCCTTATAGTGTATCTCTTTAATTAGTAACATCTAAAGGGCATTATTCCCTGACTAAAGATACATTTTCTGGTAATCTGTCTGCATTCTCCTTTCTTTTTTTCTTTTTCTTTTTTTTTTTTTTTTTGGTGCTGGGGATCGAACTCGGGTCCTTGTGGTTGCAAGGCAAGCACTTTAACCACTGAGCTAAATCCCCAGCCCCTGCATTCTCCTTTCTACCTAGTTCGTATTCAGTATTCTATGATAGTGGATAACTAATCATTTTAAGAGAATTTAACTAGCAGATTAGAACTATCTGGTTATTCGAGCCACTCATTAGATAGTAATAATTATATTAATACATATTTTAAGTGCATTATTAAAATTGAGTATGACTTTAAAAGTACAAGTGAAATTTTGATTTAGAACACAATACGTGAAATTAAAATCTTGATGTAATATTTTGCATGAATTTTTTTTAAATTTAGAAATTTAGAAGCTTGTCTGAGTTTTTGTTGTTTGTTGGTCCTAATCTCAGGGAAATGTATATGTATGTGCACATGCATGCCCATCATTAGAATTCTGAAATAATTCTGAAGTTCATTAATGTTTTATTTGTCAAGTTGCTGGAGACAGATTATACTGTAGTCTACAGTGGTTCTAATGCATTCAGGTCATTAATTTGATATCCATTCATTGTTTCCTAAAGTTATGTGGAACAAAAGGTTGTCCATATATAAGTATAGTGATGGTAATTAAACTGGAGGAAAAAGCTTTTTTTAATTAAAGATTTTGTACTTAAAAAAAAATACCTATATATGTATGTAGAGACAGGGTCTCACTGTGTATCCAGAAGGGACCTGAATGCTCCATGTAGCCTAGGCTGGCCTTGAACTCCTGGTCTTCCTGGCTTAGCCTCCTAGTGCTGGGATTTTTTTTTTTTTTTCTTTCTAGTACTGGGATTACAGGTATATACCACCACATCTAGCAGATTTTGGACTTTAGTTTTGTTTTTTTAAAACTAGCATACTAAATAAAAGAAGTAGCTGGGCTTGGTGGTACATGCTTGTAATCCCAATTATTTGGGAGTGAGGCAGGAGGCCAACCTGTGCAATTTAAGGAGACCCTGTTTTAGAATAAAATTTAATAAAGAGCTGGTGTAGCTCAACCCCTGAGTTAAATTCCTAGGACCCCAAACAATGTAGTAGAATTTGTTTTGCTTATTGCTTTTGCTATTCCTTATTATTCCCTAGCTTTAACAGCAGGGGCTTCTGGATACAGGCCTCTCAGTTTACAGAAAATTTATTACATAAAATCTGTTTGTAAAAATCATTTAAAATGTTTTAAGTCTGCTTGTTAATGAAATAAACTATATGGTGAATGATTTTATTGACTAAAGTACCCTAAATTGATATCGCTGATAGTTTTCATTTTAATATACAATTGACTTTGTCTAATAGTACCATTGCATTAAGGTTGTAGGGGAGATGGCAAGCACATTTTGTGCTTATTGGTATTTGTTTAGAATAGTAAATTACGGAAGCTGGGTGTGATGCCACACGCCTATAGTCCCAGCATTCGGGAAGCTGAGGCAGGAGGATCATGAGTTCAAGGCCAGCCATGGTTGCTGCATAGCAAGTTCAAGACCAGCTCCAGCTACATAATGAGACATACCCCCCCACCACACACACAAAGAATAGCCACTTATGGGTAAGTTACCTTTAAAAAAAAAATTAGCCTGTTAAAGTAATTGTACTTGTTATATTTATTTAGCTTATATTGATTTTTTTCTTTCCTTTTTAAAATTATTTAAGTAGTAAGATGAGGGCAGGATGAAAAGATTTTGTGGAGTACATTTCAGAAAATTTAATATCAAGAAAATGCCAACAAATATATTAAACTTACAAATTTATTAAATAAGTTGATTTGTTCTATAAAAATATTCTTAAAAAATCTTCTCAAAATCTGCTTTAAGAATGGTACATAATGCCTTTAATCATAGTGCAGATAAGAAATGGTGTAACTTTAGTTTGTCTAGAAGTTGTGGATTTATGAATTGAAAATAACATGAAAAAGTTATGAGTCACAACAAATGAAGGGGTAATCCACTAAAAAGTGTATTTTTTGGTAATGAAGTCTTATTCTTACTAGAACTATTAAGATTTGGGAAGAATGTTATCAAATTACTGTTTTTATTGCATTTCCATTTGTCTTTTGCCCATCTGTGCATCTGAAGTGTAACAACCTAGATAAATAAAAATTTTGAAAATGAAATGTTTCTTGTTAATCTGTTGAGGACAGTGTTGCATTAGTGATTTTCTTCCAGTTCACATTTGGTAATCTTGAGTCAAGAAACTGGCTTTTCTGTAACAAAATAAGTGATATGAGTTTGTAGTTAGAAGAACAAATAATAGATTTTATATAGTATTATTTTTAGCTGATTTCTGGTTTTGAAGTTGGCATATTGAAAAAGAAATGAAATGCCACCATGAACATAAAAAGATTCCTTTACTTTAAATTATGTCATACTAAATTACCCTATTAAAAATTGAGGAAAATTTGGAAAATACCAAAATTTATACTATGACTAGTCCAAGAAGTAATCAAAAGCCTGGAATAGAGAATTTTTAGTAACATGTGTAGACATGGGGATGTGGTTAATCTGTTGAATGTCTTAATTTTTGTGCTCTTCCTTGGTATATGTAGTGCAGATGTTTTAGTTTTGTTCTCTATAGACCTGAGTATTTAGAGCAGTAGGTCCATGGGTGGTGACCTCTTCAAATGGTCCTGTTTTGTATTTCTTGGTTTCCTTAAATATTCAAATATAAAAGAATAATCTCACTTGATTCAGAGTTTTTCTAACTCTGTAGCTAGTGGTAAATTGGTAAATAGTCTTTTTCTTTTGGTCAACTTTTCAGCTACTTTGAAAACAGTCTTTCCTTTTACATCTTCCTTGATCCTTTCAAAATGGTAAATGAATTCTTCATCAATTTCGTAGGTAGCTTTTCTGGGTAAACAAAGTGACCTGTTATTTACCATTATAAGGAAAAATACAATTCCTAAAACTTTATTACTGTGTTGGAAATTTTATAAGTTAAAATATTTAACAGTTGAGATGAATATAGTGGAAAAAGTCTAAACCACCTTGATTCATTTTTATTTTAAAAATGCTTTAATTTGTAAACAAAATTTCAGTGCATACTGTTGCATTTCATTTCCATTTGGCCCTATCATAGACAGTTTTCTTTTTACTAAAATACCTTTATGATGTTACTCTGAAGAAAATATGCAGTTTTTGGTATTTAAGGTTTTTTTTGAAGTGTCACTTTTCTATGTAGAGTTCTGTCTTCTGTGGTATTTTGTTTGTTTTTTTGAGATAGAGTCTCACTATGTATTTCAGATGGGTATTGGATGCACCATGTGTCCCAGGCTGGCTTTGAACTCATGGCAATCTTCCTGCTTTAGCTTTTTGAGTGCTGGGATTATAGGTGTGCACCATCACACCTGGGTTTATCTTCTCTTTATATTCTTTTTGTAGAGCAGATGCTCTGACAATGTTTTCTGTTTATTTGAATTGTGCATATATTTTCTCTTTTTGGATGATAGTAATGAACACAGAGCATATTCTCTTAAGTATTATTTGCACATTAAAATTTTCATTTTATTAAGTATTCTAGTGCGTAATGAAACTGGTGTGTTTCTTCTAAAATGCAAATTATTTTGTGTTTTTTGAGATTTGTCTCTTTGTGTTCCTCATGCCCACATCCCATTCCCTCACCTGAAACCATTCACACATGCACACACATATATTTGGCTAGGTAATTTCTAATTTTTAGAGTCTTACCTAGATTGAAGCTGAGTTTGATGTCTGTCCCCTCACTGTGGCTGAGAAGAAGGCTGAGAAGAAGGTGTCTGGGGGATCCTTTAGCAGCAACAAGGGGGTTGGATAGATCAGGGGTAGCAAAGAGGAAGGAAGGACTTTCCTCTAGGCTTAGAAATGGGGCCAAGGAACAAATCATGTAGTGGTGATTGGTCTATCTTTCCTTGGACCTACGATGTAACAGTTGAGAAGAGGAGTAGTGTTTCTACGTATCTCTGGGGTACAGAGGGATTCCTGTTCTAGACTTAGATTTTATAGTGATAGACTAAAAACACTGTGTTTATTGGCAGTGCTCTGCAGACCAAGATGATGCCAAGCATGGACTAAGCCAGAATGACTAGTTTGATTTTTCATATGTTTTTATAGGAATACATACAAGCTAACAATTCACTTCAAACAAAAATATAAAAGCCATATTTGTGATGAACTCATTTAATTTAATCCCAGCAAAGCATTTACTTAACAAATTGGGTTTATGTAGGGCCACCATAAGGCACCAGCCCAAGCAGGGGTATTGCCTCAGAGCCTCTCCCATGTGGGCCTTGTACAGCAGAGTGTATGTGCAAAAGGAAGCCAAGAGTGAAGTGGGCCAGTGCTACTTATAATGAGTGGAAAGGTGGGGCAGTGGACCAATATTTGAACTCTTGTGTGCTTTGAACCCTCACTATAACCTGTGAAGAAACTGAGTGGAATAATTTACCAAAGTCATACAGCTAAGAGAGAGTAGTCATGGCTTTAACCTGTGTGTCTGAGTGGAATAATTTACCAAAGTCATACAGCTAAGAGAGAGTAGGCATGGCTTTAACCTGTGTGTCTGCTGCCAAAAATTTGTACTTCCTATGCTACTCCCAGTATCATCCTATATATTATTCTTTCCTTCAACAGTGAGAACAAATCATATTTCACCTAATTAGAACTCAGATTTCTCATCTGTACAATGGAGTGGCAAATTGTGTAATTTATATGGTTTTAAAATGCTGTTTCTGGTTCTCAATATTGAAAAGAGAAATTTGTCATGGATGTACTTAGTAAAGGAAAAATTAGGTTTTGTTTTGCTTTATTTTTGTGACTCAGATGTTTTCATTAGAATTTGACAAGGAAACATTCATTAAACATGAACATTTGGTGGCAGTAATGGAATAAGTTTAAGGTCAGTGAAGAGTAAACCTGAGTGTGTTTAGGAATGGGGAGTAATACAGTAACATCCAAATTTTGGTATTTGAAAAGTTAGAACCTGTTTATTAGGCTAGGAGATTAGGGAGGGTACAAACTTCTGTTTAGCATAAATTATGTGAGTTGATGTTCTTAAAAAGTAGTTGGTGAATTGCTTAATATTTCTTGCTTTATAATTTTAACAAGTAGAAAAAAACTCAAGATTTCAATCAGAAGGAGAAACAGCACATGAATTAACCACAAATTAAATAACTATTAACTAGTGTTAAATTTACTTTCTAGAGTGATGCTTTAAACGATTATAGAAAATCTACAAAGTTCATTATTAAAAATTTTGGACTGTGACAGACATCATCTTTGGCAGATAGGAAAACGTGCAGTTTAGTTAACCTTACATGTTGTTAGCATGGAATGTGCTTATGTTAATGGCTAAATCTGAGACTGGAAATGTTTCCACAAATAACTTTACTTGAGGTGACTATTTTGATGTTATTCAAAGTCAAAACAGTCTTGTTAGTAGCAATCCAATTGTTTCAACAACATAGAAGAATCATCGGGTGAGAGCAACAGTAATATCTCTGTCTGTTCTGTCCTGTAATGAATTGACAAAAGCTAAGTTATAGCCCCTCATGTTAAATGCGATAGTGTTTCCTAGCTTCACAGTGATCTGACTTATTTTTCCCCTTCAAGAGCTACTTTTTTAAAAAAGTACATTAAAAGAATCTCATTTTAAAAGACCTATCACAGGTTTTCACCATCAGTTAGCTAATACTCATGTATTGGTTAAGAGTACAAGCTGTGATGACACATGCTTTAAACATACTCTGCTCACTCTTGATTTGCTAGTAATAGGTTTAAGATGACCTTGGAACACAGGATCTTTTATTGTGATTTCTCACTAAAAGACAAAGGCCATCATTTCCTTCCTTTACTGAAGTTTGTATACTATCCTTGTCATTGACTGTATTGGAAATGAAAACTGACAGTCATAATTTTACTGTTAAGTATAATTAAAGTATAAAATTTTGCTTTGTTTATGATAAGTACTAAATTTAAGCTAAGTTATAAGGTATGCTGTTTGGAAATATGGAAGATACAAGAATGAAGCCAGATAACAAGTTTATGCTTGTATTTTCTACTGATGAAGACTTTCAGAGAAGTTATTTCCATGGGTAGGTGATATCACTCTGCATGTATATATACAGTTATACTTTTTTGCATGATTATACATGTAGGAGTGGTACAATTTTGACTTGACTGTTGACCCTTTGCTTCAATTTGGGGGTAGAGGTGGGGAATGTGAGGCAAGAGTCTCTGAATGGTGTTAATGATATAAATTTTAAAATAAATCATTAATTTATTGCGAATACTTGGATAAAACACAAAGCCCTTTTAAAAATAGAACATATGGTCAAATAGTCAATATTGTACTTGGCCCTCATATCTTCTGCACCTAAGTATTTGGACATTACACAGTATCTTGATTCCATAATAATCATTTTGAACTCTGACGAAAACTCTATAGAATGATGCAGCTTTCTTTTCTTTTTTAGAAAAGAAAAACCTCAAACATAAACAAATTTTTTTTTGCTATTTGAGCCAAAATTCATTACCAGCTAATACCAAGGCCACATTGTTAAATTTTATGGTCTTTAATGAACTCGGTTTACCCTATTAGAGGAGCTAGAAATAATGGTCAACTAAAATTGTCATGATCGTCAGATTTTCATATTGTGACATGTCTGTTCTTTATACCGTGGCACCTAACAATTCATTTGCTTTTATGTTTGGTCATTTTTATTTTTAAAATGTTGCTATATAAATCTGTGGTTTAGAAGCTTAGTTTTCAGAGATACTCAGGTGTGTTCCATGTTTTTGTCCAGTAGTGGTTCACACAGTGAATAAATGTATTAAATTGTTACATTTTTATGATTCATTAGCATATGTATTTCCTCATGGTCAAGAGTTTTATAAAACAGGTGTGTTTAACCATTTGTTGGGTGATATTTTAAAATCTATATGGAGATATTGTTTTGCTTGCACTTCCTAAAGAGCTTTGGGGAGGGAAGCATCATTCCTTTATTTAAGCTTTATTCTAGGCAAGCATTCTACCATTGAGCTTCGTCCCCAGCCCCTATTTTAACTTTCTCTAAAATGAGGGTAGTAGAGGGATTTCTTGACTGAAACTTTATTTTTGCTTTCGCTGTCTTGTTAGGAAAAGGATAGTATTAGCATTTTAAAGCATGTATCTATTCTACAAGCATGAATATGGACTTATTTTAAGCATGTGTTGCTATACTGTAATTATTTTGGAACTCAGCTCTACCTTTTCCAGTTAGTTAGGGTGGCTTAGGCATGGGAAGGGCCTGTTATTTTTCCAGTAAGAACTTTAATATTTTCCTCTAAAAATCACTCCTAAAATTGCATATCATTTATTTGGAGTGTGACCTCGTTGTCTTTCTCAGGGAAAAGAAAATATAAATACTGCTCACAAGACATGTAAAGCATAATCCTGAAAATGGAGCCTGGGGGTATTGTCTTTTTGTAGAATGTTGCAATGTGTATAACTTCCCTGTTACAATAAAAAAAACTTTACTGGAAATAAGTAGAACTCTAGTGTTAGCTTTAGTTTGGAAAATATGTATTTGATTTTCTTCTCTGACTTGACTAGGAACTTTTAGCATGAGGTACTAAGAGAAAGAACTAGATTTATTCTCTTAAAAACATTAAATTGGGTTTCAACAGTTTGTGTCAGTTTTTTCCTTTAAAAAGTCAGTTTTGCTTTCTTTGTGGAGTCATCTCATTTTTCTTAATCTGTTGCTCTTTAGGAGTATGAGGGGAATTCAGTGTAACATTGTTCAATATAGTCTTGTTGTCTTCTGTTCTTCATAACTTTTTCTTCCTTTCAAAATGTGTCCCTCATCTTTGTAAGCTCAGGTTATCTTTACCACTTTCACATGTCCAAAAACTAGATGTGTCAAATATAGCTTTTCTAAAGAGATAGAATAATAAGGTAAAGGCAACTGGCATTTAGAGTGCTCTTAGTTTCAGAATTATTTTTTACCCCACAAGTTAGATACATTTTCTTTCCTCCCTAGATGGACCTCCAGTTGTAGCTCATTATGATATATCTGACACCAGCTCTGACCCAGAAGTGGTAAATGTGGACAATTTATTGGCGGTTGCAGTAGTTCAAGAGCACGCTAATTCTGTAGGCGGCCAGGACACAGGAGCTACCTGGAGGACCAGCGGGCTTCTAGAGGAGCTGAATGCAGAGGCAGGTTGGTCTCCCCCACCCTTGTCCAATGATGTAATGTGCATGTGTCCTGGCGGCTGTTTCTCCTGGTGGTCAACCCTGCTGAGGAGCACAAGCCATACCAAGCCATACCAGAGCCAGCTGGCATTGAATGAGTGTGATATCCAAGCTGCCATGTATAACTGAAAAGATATGGGTAGCATGTCTTTCATCTTTCCTAATCAGAAAGAAGCAGTGATAATAATAATAGACACTAATTGTAGGCATCAGATTTCAGCAGGCATATTTCTTGGATTAAAAATGCCCAATGTATACATAAACAATCCAGATAGCCTCGTATTCTTTGGTCAGTCCTTCCCCTCACTTACCTCTAGGCTTGATAGAGAGCTGTTGGAACTCTCCTGATGGTGTCGTTCTCTGTGGCACAGCTACTGCCTCTTCTCTGCTCACAAGGGGAATCTCCAGTGTCCCCTTTGTCTTTTGTTTCTCTTTCTACCTGTGTTATCTCAGGAAAAATCTATTTTCTGTCTTGCATTATTTTTCTTGGTTCTTTAGTTATTCTTAAGAGTGATATTTAATTCTCTTTAAAAAAAACCACTTGCAATTACCTTTGGAAACCTCTCACAATGCCTCCAAATTTCCTTCACTATTTTTCTGAAACATTCTTTCTAATTAAATCTTAAAAAAAAAAAAGTACTAGTATTTAAGATAAAAGGGGGAGGGAACAAAAAAACCAGACTGCTTATAGAGCGTATATTTTCTTTAGTGTTTTTGTTGTTCTTGCTTTGAGCTCTTAGACGAACCTGTATTTGAAAAATTACGTATTTGGAAGTTTACTTTAGAGTTTACAGCCCGGATTGAGATGTCCTGATTGATGGCAATAACTAGGTTGTTGACTTCTTCAGATACAATATTCTTTCTGGGGGGAGGCGTGCTAGGGATTGAACTCAGGCTCTTGTGCTTGCTAGGCAAGCGCTCTACCACTTGAGCTAAATCCCAACCCCCTCTTTAGTGTTTTTGAAGGATTATCTTCAAAATTTTTGTGTACTAATGTAGTAGTTTAATCAGTATCTGAAAAAACTTATTTCCCTTTCAGTATTGGGGATTGAACTTAGGGGTACTATGACACTGACCTATAACGCTCAAACCTTTTAAAAAACTTTCTTGGGTCAGGACCTGACTAAGCTACCCGGTTTGGCTTTGCTGTTGTAATCCCCTGCTTCACCCTTGTAGGTGGGATTATAAGCATGTACCACTGTGCCTGGTCTAAAAAAATTTTTTTTTCTTAAAAATGAGTTTTATGTTACAGAAAATGTTACAGTTTAGAAATTTCTGTATTGAAACAGCTCCAGTGATTGTTGTCCTACATTCTTCCTCTCGTAATCTTTGAGTTGAACTGAAGAAAAATCACTTACTTGTTGAACTTCTCATTAATTTATTGTGGCTAATTTGGAAACAGGACCTGGGTTTAGTTTTGGCCTTTTTTTTTTTTTTTTTTTTTTTAAATTCCCATCAGCCTGATTGATCTTGGTCCAGTCATTTCTTCTCTGGACTTTAGTTTTTGTATAAATAAACAGTTGTTTGTCCAAGAGGGGTCTTTTAAGGATTTATTAATACTGTGTGTAAGTACTTTGAAAAGAACTAATACTTTATATCAAAGAACAGTGGTTTGGGGTTGGGGATTTAGCTGAACCCTGAGTTTGGTCCCCAGCACCCAAAAAAAGGCACAGTGGTTTGACAACACTATAAAATATGTTTCCAAACTATGTCATTTGTTCTGTATACTAGATGACTTCTCTTTTTTTCTCCATTGACATTAAGTGATCCATTATGTTTCAGTTTTTCTCTATTCCCTTAATGTTGTCATTAGATATGGACTACTTTATAGTAAATTCTTATAGAAAAAAATGAGTGAGTAACAGTATTTTGTTCTTCATGTAGAGAATTGTTAATAGTAGGTCAAGCCATGTGGAATCATTAGACTTTTTTTTAAAAATATTCATTTATTTTCACAGTTACTGGTACATTTTAGATATATGTAACATTCATCATGGGGGCTTTGTACCTGTACATGATGTATCTTCTACTTGTTCCCCCCGTTCCCCGCCTCTCTAACCCCTCTTCCCCTCCTTATTTACAAAAGCTTTGTTTCCATTTTTTTCCTTCTATTTCTTTTTCTTGATTTACTAAAACTCAGTAGTTTCATTTGATCCAGTCAAATAGTGCAGAGTTTGAGGTCTTAAGACATAATTAGTTACCAATATTAGGAAAGCACTCGTATGTTCAGCTTCAAGTATAGTCCTCCTTAGGATCCATGGGGCACTGGTTCCAGAACTTTGTACACAACCTATGTACATACTCTGTGTACTTTAAATGATCTTTATACTACCTGTAATATCTAGTATATTATAAATGTTTTATAAATAGTTACATTGTTTAGAGAACAATGACGAACAAATATATGCATTTCAATACAGGCACAGCTTTTTCCCTGATACTGTCCATTGGAAGTTGATTGAATCTATAGCTTTGGAGGGGAAGGCTCACTATAATTGTTAGCTTTCTTATCTAAAACATCACACTCAGGGACCTACCGCCATTCTGTTTAAGAATACAACATGGCAAATCTGTAAGGGATGCACCTATAGCTTCAGCTCTATGCTGGTCTTTTATCCCTTGTTATCCCAGAGCTGCCCTAAATTTGGTATTTGTTTGGTATTCCTATGTATTTCTTTATATAATTTTACTTCCATTCATTATATATTTGTAATAAGCATATTTTAAATCTAATTGGGTAGAATACTTGTCCAGTGTGCAGGAGGCCCTGGGATTAATTAACTAACTAATTAATTGGTACCACATTTCAGGTAATCATTTACAACTTATTTTCTTTGAGCATCAAGGTTGGTACTGGGGCTTTTTTAGTTCAACATTTTATGAGTGTTATGCTTTTTGTTTATTATTTATTTTGTTTTTGTTTTTTGAGACAGGGTCTTGCTGTGTAGTTCAGGGTGGCCTTAAATTCACTGTATATCTCAGGCTGTCCTTGAACTTGCAGTAATCCTCCTGCCTCAGCCAGCCAAGTTCTGGGATTACAGGCATGCCACTATCACACCTGGCTCTATGCTTGTTCGATGTGGGTTTAGTTCATTGATTTTTTTTCCTATTGCTTCTTACTATTCCACTGTACAGATATATCACAGTTTACTCATCATCTTGTTGGACATTTAGGGTGGTATTTAATTTAATTTTATTTATTTATTTATTTATTTATTTATTTGGTACTGGGGATCGAACTCAGAGCCTCATGCTTGCAAGGCAATCACTATAACCACTGAGCTAAATCCCCGGCCCAGGGTGGTATTTTAAATGATGCTTGTCATTAACATTTCTTGTGTCTCTTGGTATGTGTGTAATAGTTTTTTGGTATATGTGTGTAATATTTTCTCTATCTAGACTATATCTCTGGCATATAATAGAGAGCACATGTATATATTGGGCCATAAATTGGGTTTATGTTATTGTTTAGGACGTAGGATATAGTCACCACTATTCAGCTCCCTCTGACATTTGACATTTTTGGATGAAGCTATTTATTCACCCTTTCAAAATAATTTTTCCTTTAAATCTGACATTGTAAGAATGTGAATGATAAAGTGAATATTATTCTTCATAGTGGGACTATATCTTGTGAAGCTCAATATACTTAGTGTTATAGCAAAATGTTAATAGAATTTGTGATTGCCAGCTTATAGTTTCAGGACTTAGCTTACTCTTAAAGTTTGAGTATAAGGTAAGTGTTCTAATAGTTAGCTTGGTGCCTTTCTGTCCCCTCGAAACTAAATAGAAGCTTAGTCACTGAAGGAACTATGCAGGTGTTCACTTTAATCAGTGTCAGCATCTCAGCCCAAGTCAAAAGCCCTATTGTATTTAAAGTCACATAAATAATAATTGGAGGTGCAGTGGCTTGCTTCTTTTTTCAAAGGAATTGAATTGAATATGCTTTTATATCAGTCGTTCCTATTTGTTTTAAACTGTGCAAAATAATTCAGTAACAAGCAAATTTTATTTATTTATTTTTGGTTTTTTGAGACAGAGTCTTGCTACGCAGTCTGGCTGGCCATGAACTCACTGTGTAGCTTAGGTTGGCCCCAAACTCGCAGCAATTCTCCTGCCTCAGCCTCCTGAGTGGTGGGATTACAGGTGTGTATCACCACAGCCGACACAGAAGATTTTAAAAACTAAAATGAAATCAGGAAATCTCCTGGTCAATGAGAGTCCTAAGATTTACTTTTTCTTACTTGATGCTAGAACTGTGCAATGTAGCTTGTGGTTTTTGAATAAGCAGCCACTTAGAAATTATGCGAACCTAAGGTAAATTGTGTAAAGCATCTGTTTTCTCTGTCTGCGAATCTGGAATAAAAGTAGTGTCTCAGTTACTTTCTCATTGTTGAGACACAATGCTGACACCACAATTTAAAGGAGGAAACATTTATTTTAGCTCTCAGTTTGTAGAGGTTTCAGTCCATAGTCAGCCGGCTCTAAGAAGGCAGGGTGGCAGGCAGAGGAGAAGTTCCTTCATGGGGTGGCAGCAGCAATAGAGGGACAAACCCTTCCAGATCCTGCCCCAAGTGACTCACCTTCTCTGACCAGGCTTCGCCTCCCAGCGTCACATTTAGCCATTAACTCAGTAGTCAGTTAAACCCACGATCCAGTCACCTCCCAAATGCCCTACCTGTGAACCTATGAGCCTTTGGGGAGACATCCAGATATAAATCATAGCAAGTTGTATCTACCTCAAAAGGGTATTGTTAACATCAGATGAAATAACGTGTGCACTGCTTAGCACAGGTGCAGCACACAGTCAGCCCGCGAGAATGTGAGCCAGCATTATGTTAGTAGTGATGAAGCTTCAGTTTAGGCTACACAGTGAGCTTATTATTGTGACAGACTGCATTTATTTAGATATTTTTCCCCCTGGGAAATTATAAATTCTAAACATCACTCCTCCTGCATCTGCCTTCTAGTTAAGAAAATAGTCTATGAGCCAGTCATGGTGACACAATCCTGTAATTCTAGCTGTTTGAGAGGCTGAGGCAGGAAGAGCTTAAGTTCCAGGCCAGCCTTAAAATAGGGATGGTAATCTTGATATGTCCATAACTGAAAGTAGTAGCAGTGCAGAAAAACAAACCATAGGTTTCGTGTTCCTAATTTAGGGCTTTAAAAAAAATCTGATCAGACTGGCCTTGTCTCTGTTACTAGCAGATCAGATACAACATATCAATCAGTCTGATGAAGAAGAGTTTGGTTTCTCTGTTATTTGCCTTCTTCCTGTTGACTGTTGGAGTTTAGGTTTCTGATTTGCTCTTGCCTTTTTAAGATTGTCTTTGATATTTTTGTTGAAGGAACCAAACACAAAGCAATAACTTGCATGTTTTTAAGGCTAAACGAATAGTGATTTAGGCTATTAATCTCTCTATACCTGGCTTGCCACTGTCATCCAGTGTGTGATGCTTTGCTTCAGTGAACTACAAGTAGGCTCAGGCTTCCTGCTTACCAGGTAGATTCACAGTTTATGAGTAGCTGCATTATTTCTTTTGAAGACAGACGAAACCGTTTGTCGTGATAATTTAATCAATACTTTTTGTCCTTTATTTAACCTTATCTTGGTAACTGTTTAATTGTGTATTTAGTGGGAGGACAAAATTTTAGAATTTTCTTATATGTAGAGTGAAAGAAGTTATTTAAAAAAAAAAAAGTTATTGTTCGGAAAATCCACAAAGGTGGAAGCCATCCAGAGACAGCCAGCTACCACAATAGCTAAATATAAGTGCTCTGTTTGATTTTCAGTTTAATATGTGATAATCGTGATATTTACATTTTTTTTTTTACTGGGTTTATTCTTGTCCTGTGTGTGTGTGTGTGTGTGTGTGTGTGTGTATGTGTGTATGTGTGTGAGCCACTGTGTGTTACAGTCACCAGGGTCCTCTCGCTGAGCTGCATCCCCAGTCCACCTGAATGCCTTTGGTGTTGTAGAGCATGACATCCTGTGTTCTTGTTGAATGAACTAAACACAAAGTAATAATTTACATCCTTTTAATGCTAAATGAGTAGTGATTTAGGATTTTTCTTTACTTTTCTGAGGTTTGAACCCAGGGCCTTGACAATAAGCTACATCCTTACCCCTCTTAAAATTTTTTAAAAAATTTGAGACAGAGAGGCTCTGAGTTGCCCAGTCTGTCTGGGCTTTAAATTGTGATCCTCCTGCTCTAGGCTTCAGAGTGCTGGAATTCCAGGCATGCACTACTACATGGATTTCAGGTACTAATATTTTTTCATATGCAGTGTGCTGGTAGTATGGGTCCTATGATTTGTTAAATGTTTGGCCCATTTTATACAATACTCTTACAGAAAATGTGGCCTTTTGCACACCATTAGTCCAGGAGTTAACATTCCTCAGGAGGTTTGTGTTTGGTACCCCTATCACTTTATCATGACACTTATTTTATCTCATACTGATTTTTTAACTAAGTTATATAGATATTTGCTATAAGAGCAGGCCTGATTTTAAGTGATTCATTTTAGAGCATCACATAGGCTCTGCAACAATGCAAAATGCTGGCAGGGTTGGACTGGAATTTTTTTTTTTTGGTGCTGGGGATTGAACTCAGGGCCTTGTGCTTACTAGGCAAGTGCTCTACCACTGAGCTAAATCCCCAACCCCTGGATTGGAATTTTTATGGCCAAAATTGCACTCTTGAAATTGTTTGGGGGGAAAAAAAAGAAAGAATTTGTTTGGATTTACTAATGTAAAATATGTATGTAAGTTGTTACTCTCTGATGTAGTGGATACATAAAATTAGAAGAATCTGAAATATAAAATTAACATACATAGCATCATGACTTTTTATTTCTTTCCCATTCTTTCAAAAGAAGAAACAAGAAGAAGAATGACATTTCCAGCTGTAGAATGAAACTGTTTGACGTGTGGGGTCAAGATGATTGTGGGCCGGGGATTTAGCTTAGTGGTTAGAGTGTTTGCCTTGCAAGCATGAGGCCCTGAGTTCGATCCCTGGTACCAAAAAAAAAAAAAAAAAAAGATGATTGGGGTCTACCAATGAAGACTGGTCCTTCAGAAATTAGATAAATGAAGTGTCACAAAATAGTCCTACCAAAAATAGTTAGAACTATGGTGATAGAATGGTGCACAGAAATACTATGAATTAATTATGTTATATTCTTACTGTGTTTACCAGATTACCATTGTTTAAAAAGCATTGAGTAATCAAGGAGGAAGAGTTTAGCAACAGTGACTTAAAATTTGCCTTTTAAGCCTGGTTTAATTCAATTCACTTATTTATTTTTAGGACCATGGCAGGCTGAGCCCCTTGCTGTGAGTGTGCCACAAATGGGTTTAAATGCCTCTTGGAGCTCAGCTCCTTGATTCTTAGCAAGTGGACATGGACACTTTTGAAGTGGTTGTTCACATAAATAATATTAGATGTGGATGGTGGCATATGGGTATAATACCAGCACTATGGGAGTCTGAGGCAGGAGGATAGCAAGTTTGAGCCCAGTTTTAGTGATTTAGTGAGACCCAGCTTCAATATACAAGAAAGGGCTAACAATGTAGCTCAGTGTGAAGGCCCTGAATTCAATCCCCAATACTTCACCCCTCCACAAAAAGATATTCATGATATCAGGATTTGTAAGTGGAATGAGAGAGACCAAGCCAAATACCAATAATGTTTAATGAGTGAGCGAAACTGTCATTGTCAGTATGTGACAGTGAAGGGTAATCCCCTGCGGAATACAGGCTGCTGCTGTTGGTATATGAGGATGGAAAAGAGTAATGTGTAAGTGATCCAGATCCCCAAGTTGGAGTTAGCGGCAGATTCCTCTTCAGAGAACTGTGAGAGTGGCAAGGGGATTTTCAGGAAGGTCAGTTCCCACAAGGAAAGAGAGAGAGGTCAGTGTAGTTCATTGTGGAACAGAGATTCTAAGAGGGTGGTGGAAGAGTTACAGGAAAGTGAGTTGTGGGTAGTAGAATAGAGGAGAACAGAGTGGAGGGTAGCTAAGACAGGAAGAAAGGCTGGCCTGGGAGACTGCATTTTGTGGATGCGGGCTTTTCTGAACTCATACTTCCTTCCCCCACTCTCTTCTTACTATTTCTCTACCTCATTGGGCATACACCCCATTAGTCCTCAGCTTTGATTTCATTTCTGTCAAGGCAGCATAGGCCCAACTCTCCTTTGCTGCTTTGGACAGTTGACTTTCCAGGTATACCCTGGCAGGGTTTGCACACTGCTAGGCAGAGGAGAGAGTCACCCTCATTTCCTAATCTGCAGCTTCATCCCAGTTCTCCGTGCTGCCTACCAACTCCCCTCCCCCACCTTGGGAACTTTCTCCCCCCTCAGATTGGCTGCTTAATTTTTCTAAATGTCTTTTCCGTTACTCTATCCACATCTATACTTTGCAGATGAACTTCCCACATTCTTCATAAATGAAGTTCACCTCATCTTTCTGCCATCAAACTTCTTTTTTTTCTAAATATGACTAGGTTTCTTTCATCTGTAAAACCTACACATAATGACACCCCTCCACCCATATTTATCACTTGGTACCATCCTGTCTCCTTTCTTCTGTAGCTAGACTTCCTAAAATTTGTCATCTTTCCCTTCCATTATTCTTCAGCTTGCTTTGCTATATTGGCTTCTGCCCCATTACTGCTGAGGTCCCCCTTACTGGGTCATTTGTGAACATCTTGCTGATTCTGTTGATTCTAGTGGGTTCTACATAGTTACTCTTTCTCAGTTGGTCTTTTTTGGAGGGAGTGACTGGGGTTTGAACCCTGAGCTACATTTACGGCTCTGTTTTTTGAGGCAGAGTCTCTCTAACAGTAAGTTCCCCAGACTTGACTCAGACTTGAGATTTTCCAGTCTCAGCTTCCTGAGTGCTGAGATTTCAGGGATGTGTAACCACACCTGGCATCAATCAGATGGGTATTGTTAAGCACATCTTCCTAGAAACTATCTTTGTTGGCCATGATTTCGCATCTTTGGGGTTTTTTTCCCTCTGTGGGTTCCTCTTTCTTTGCCCATCTCTTAATTAGTGTCTATCAGGGTTCTCCTCTAGGCCTGCTTCACTCCCGGATGACCTTTCTCTCCACATTATTGCTCAGGACTTAGCAAGTCTCTTTTCCTTTTTAGACCTTTGACACAAGGTTTCAAACAGCACTTGTGGCTGCCTTGTGGACATCTATCTCAAAGGCGCATTAGCAGCCACCCTCATCTTCATTAGTACACTGAATGGCACAGAGTATTCCCCATTTTGTGCCTTCCCTGGTTCAACCATAGTCATTTCTTCCCAGGAAAGTTCAGCAGTCCAACTGGTTCCCTTCTCTTGAGTTTCCTGTCTTGCTTGCAGTTCCATTTCTACACTCCAAAAGGAAACTTTTTTCTTCCTTCTTTCCTTCTTTTTTCAGTACTGGGAATTAAACCAGGGCATTGTACTGAGCTCCATCCTCAGCCCTTTTTATTTTTTATCTAGAGGCAGGATCTTGCCAGGTTGCCCAGGCTGAATTCCAATTTGTAATCTTCTTGCCCCAGCCTTGCAGATACTGGGATTATAAACATGTACCACCATGCCCTGCCAAAAGAAAACTCTTTAAAATATAAAACCAGAGCAAGTCACTCTTTGTAGATATTTCAGTGACTTTCTACTTCTTAAGATCCAGAGTCCTCACTATACTGTGATCTCTGCTGAGTATGCCAGCCTCCTTGTTTCTCATTATTCTTTTAGCACCATTACCTCAGATCTGGATCCTAAAAGGCAACAAAATGGTTCTTGTGCTACTTCCTCTCATCTCTGCCTAACCTTTCCTGAGAGCCAGCTTCCCTGATCACCCTCAAGTTGGGGCAGTGTGCCTTTTGTATGTATTTTTATGCTACTCTGTACCTCCCTGTCAGAGCAGGTTTTAAGCAATAGGGCAAAAGACAGCTTTTTACTATTTTTGCATGCATTACAGGTTCAGTGAGGATAGAAATCATGCCTGCTTTGCTCCCTGTAGTATTCCTCGCACCTAGCATAGTCTGTAGCATGTCATGAACGAGTACTGATTGTAGGAACAAACAGATGAGGGAAACAGTAAAGACTGCTTGAGGTATTGAATATGGGCAAGTTGAAGGCTTGACCAAAAGGAGATTATTAATTTGTATTCCTCCCTAGCAGCTCATTTGGAACAGTGGGCATGATGATAACTATTAAATAAAACGTCGAGGTAAAAATTGGATAGAATACTTGGCCACAGCAGGGTATTGGGAGTGAGAACAAGAATCTGGGTTTATCAAATTCTACATTTAATAAATTCCATTTTAATGACTACCCTAGATTTAACAAAACCGAGTATTATCTGGTGAATGCACTTTTTGGTTTTTGTTGGGCATCTCATTATGTTCCCAGGCTGATCTTGAACTCTTGGGCTCACGTGGTTCTCCTGCCTTAGCCTGCCGAGTAGCTGGAACCACCCACAGACGTCTGCCACCACACCTGTCCAAATACGACTTTTGTGTGCTCATAGATGACAAAGATAGGTGTGCACCGCCAGTGCCACTGTGTAGAATCCCATCTGGGTTACATGTCCATGCAGCCTAATATAATCTCAGTCACTAGTTCTATCTAGGAGACATTTTAAGCTTTCCAGTCTTATGTGTTTCATGTATGCATCTTTTTCAGTTGAAGAAACACAAGTAGAAATAACATTAAAGAATTGTGAAGAACCCAGGCATGGTGGCACACAGCACACTTGGGAGGCTGAGGCAGGAGGATGGTAGGCTCAAGCCCAACCTGGGCAGTTTAGGAACTTAGCAAGACCTTGTCTCAAAATTTTAAAAAAGGGCTGGGAATAGATGTAGCTTGGCTTAAAGACCCTGGGTTTAGTCTTCAGTACTCTCTGTGCTCACGCACGTGAATTGTAAAGAACCACAGTCTCATTTCAGTGATTACTTTTCACAGCTTTACCTGACATCTACATATTTTATACTGTTACATATGATACTTATATATATATCTTCCTGTGTTTCTACCTAACTGTTTTGTGAATATCTTTGAATATTGCATTTGGTTGTTTAAAAGTCTTTTTCCCTTAGGGTAAATTCTTGGGATGGGTTGAAAGTCAAAGCACTTAGAAATGGTAAAGTTTGCTTTGAGACTGCATATACCTTTTTGAAAGTGCTCCACCGAGAGTTGACAAAAGTGAGAGTACAAGATTTCTAATGACCTTGAAGCATTGAAAGGTGGGGGAAGGGAAAGTTGTATGTGTAAAACTTTACTTTCTTTACGTTGGTTTAATTTATATAAAGTGTCACAAATTTTTTAAATATGGAGAATTGATTTTGTATCAGGTGACAATATGTTTAAACGTGAATCCCTTTAAATGAAAATTCATACCCATTGCAGTTCTGTGTATTCCATGTTAACTTCTAGGCATTTAAAACTTCTTACTTTTATTTAAAACATTCAAGCGCTGGATACATAGGCCAAGTTATTTTAACTCTAGCTAGAATTGTTTTTGGAACATTGGACTTTGATATTATGTCGTAAGCCTTTATTGAGAGAAGTCTATGAAGCTCATGCTTCCTGTGATGTTGAATGTGTTTAATTGCATCATATGTAGTAGTAACACTTCATGAAGACCCTGGTGAAAATCTTACACCCCTAGTGCCATAAACGGTTGTGCTTCTCCAGAGTATGTCATTGGTTTATGTCTGATAAGAATTGTCAGCAGTGTACAGTTTATATATGTTTCAGTTCCTTAGAGCCAAAACCGATCTTTTTCTAGCATTCCCTTTTAGATGTAGTTCAGGGTCAGACTTTGTCAAAGCTGCATTCCTTTAGAAAGAAAAAAATGTTTTTCACAAAACATCCCAGTATAAATGTGGTGTTAATGATTACTTTTATTATTACACTTATGCCTTTGAGCTTCTCTGGTTTAAAAATTTTGTTCTATTAAAATGATAAAGAGTAGAGAACTACCCGGTTGCCTTCTAATTAGTTATGCAGGTCATTTCAAACCAGGCTAGAGTTGAATGTAAAAGCATTACAGAATGAACTAAAGAGTGTTACAGTTCAAATATACACACATTTAGAGATATTTACCAAAGTATTTAAAGTGTTTTCTTCCAAGGAATAGGAGCATAGCTTATTTGACATAGGAAGCAGTTTAAGTATGGCGAACTGTCATAGTTACTCTATTTCTGTGATTAAACCTGGATGAAGGGGGTCACGGATTTAGCTCAGTGGTAGAGCACTTGCCTAGCAAGCTCAAGGCCTTGAGTTGGATCCCAGGCACACCCCTCCCCCACCAAAAAAAAAAGTGGGTAAGAAATCTGTTTATGAGTTGTTTGTGCTGTGTGTAAGAAATGAAACTGTAGTGCTTATTTTTCCCCCTCTTCTCTCTCAGGTCATTTGGATCCAGGATTCCTAGCAAGTGACAAGACATCTGCTGGCAATGCACCACTTAATGAAGAAATTAATATTGCCTCTTCAGATAGTGAAGTAGAGATTGTTGGTGTTCAGGAACATGCAAGGTAGGCTATCAATTGGAGTACTATGTTCTGACATTTTCAATTCTGAATTTTATTTTAACCAGAAAATAAATATTAAGATGATATACCTCATGTCATGACTGGTATGAAAGATGAGGCTGTCAGTTTTCTTTGGCTTAAGAAACACTTTGTTGAGCTATGATAGGAGCCTCTGACCATGTTACCTATTTTCGCATATCCAGAACATTTCATTCATACATGTATGTGAACTAGAGCTGATTTTTTTGTCCTCTTTTATTTTAAGCAAATGTATAGCTAGTTGATTGTTCTGTCAAAGGGACAGGTACCTCTGTGTTCTTCCTACTTTCTCATTTCTATTTTCTTGCCTTTCACTTTACCTTGAAATATATTAGGAACTGGGAACATGCATCTGACATTACCCCTCCTTTGCTAGCTCAGGGAAGAAGAGTTGTAAGACTTCAAATTAGTGTGTAGTATTATGAACGTAATTTTATAAAGTTTGGTGTTCTTTTTTGGGTAGGTGCTGGGGATTGAACTCAGGTCCTTTCACTTGCTAGGCAAGTGCTCTACCACTGAACTAAATTCCCAGCCCCAAGTTTGGCATCATTTAGGATAGGGGTCAGCAAACTACAGCCCACAGGCCACACTTGGCCTTCTGCCTGGTTTTCCACAGACTGTCAGCTAAGAATGGTTTTCACATTTTTATTTTTATATAATTGGATGAAAAATATTTTGTGATGTGAAAAATATATGAAAAGTATATGAAATTCAAACTTCAGTGTCCATAAATAAAGTCACTCTAATAGAGCTATGCTATTTCATTTTACTCATTATCTATGACTGTTTTTGCACTGTAATGGCAGAGTTGAGTAGTTTTAACAGACTGTATGACCCCAGAGCCTAAGGTATTTACTTTTTGGCCCTTTGCAGAAAAAATTTGCTGACTCCCACTTTAAGATATGCCCATGAGAATTATTTATAGCCATCACACAGATATTTCTTCTGGACATTTATCATATACATGTACCTGTAAAACAAAACTTTAGACTTTAGATGTGTGTACTCTGTATAGCAAACAGCTTTTGTCTTACACCTAAAGGACTAAGTTGTGATTTTCTGATAAACAGGCATATAACAACATTGTTTTCATTACTTGCTTTTTGATCTGATTTTACTCTGGCTAGTAAGCTGTTAAAACATTTACCAGCATTTCTGGTTTTTTTTTTTTTTTTTTTTTTTTTTAACCAGCATTTCTTTCATCGCTTGTATAAAGGTGAGTTTAGGCATGTAGAGTCCAGTTGAAATACAGCTGTGTGTGAACTGCAGGTTTCTACTTCCTTGTTGTTGTTTTGAGACAGGGGCTAGCTATATTGCTCTGGCAGGTCTTAAGCTTATAGGTTTTAGTGATACTCCTTCCTCAGCCTCAGTCAGTAGCTGGGACTACAGGTATGTGCTACACCCCGTGCTTTGAGGGTTCCTTTTTCTAGTGAGATCTGATTATACTTTGTGAAAGCAATTTTCAGTTGAACAAATGGAGCTTTAGGAATGTAGAGTTAACTCTTAGTTTAATATGTCATCCTCCCAAGAGTGGTCAATTCTCTCTTTACTGGAACCCAGGTTATCCTAGCACTTCATTCTCTATATTTATGCCATAAGTGTGCCTGTGTAGCTGCTTTCTTTTACCATTCTCACTTTTAATGGTTATTTTCCCTGTTTTGGTTGGAAGAATTTTCATTCTGAAGTCTTTATCTCACCCTCCCCTGCTTAATAAAAATCTTTTTCATGTTAAATTCTCTTCTATTTTTTCATCTGTTCTCTTTAAACTGACCTGTCCATTGGATGAGGAACATAGAAATAGGATTTCTTCCTTTACGTCAACTTTGCCATTAGTTTATTTCACACATTATTTCTTACAAAGTAGACATTATTGTTTTGAGCCCCATGTCAGGATCTTGCTGGAATATTATATTTCTTAAAATTGCAGGCTCTCTACTATAATACCCCATTGATGGTTTTATGTAGGTAAATTATTTTCACTTGTGCCTGGAACACATTTTTCACTTACCAGTTCCTCTTGAGTTACATTTCAAAGTTTAATTTATTGTACTCACTCATCTTATGAAAGTAGGAAAGAGTAGGTAATAATTTATATTGTTTATCTAATCTCTTACTCTGTGCTAAGAAATATCATTTGGTCCAGTTTTCTGTTGGCTTTACTAAGTCTGTCTACTTTATTATTTTCTCATGGCTAGAAATGTTATAGCCACCTCTTTTTTTAGCTTCTTGGTTCAATTTTTCTTCCATCCTGACATTTTTAGCTTCCCTGTTTATCAGATCTTTTATCTAGATTGTCATTTTATTCTGTAGACATGTTTGTTCCACTCACGGTAAGTCAGGTGAATCTAGTTAACATTGTAGATAATATGCTACAGCATGACTTTCAAGGACATTTTCTTACAGGCCCTGAAGCGTAAAAGCTGTGCTTTATTTTGATCCACTGCATTGTATCTTGAAGAAATCATATCTTGTAGATTATAAATCCATTTTGAAACCTCAGTGATATTTAGTATTATCTATACAATTGAATGTAGAGTTTACAGAGTCTGTTGGAGTATTTTTAACTAGATCCTGTTACATGTGAGATTAACTTTTATATTGGTCTTTGGGTCTAAGGTTGAGTAGTATTATGCCTTGTATCTAGATGTCCCCTCAAAGCCTCAGGCAGTCCTAAGTGGAGCTTTTTGGAGGTGGCTGGATCTAGGGTGTGTGATGCTGGGATCAAGGATGTGATGCTGGGATTGATTCATGGTGCAATGTTAGAATTAAGGCATCCCCATGCTGAGTGTGAGTGCTACCTGGCCTAAGGGTGGATAGCCTGGATAGGATATAAGGGACAGAAAAAGGGTCGCTTGTAGCTTCCTGCTTACTGCCTTCTGCCTGCAATGAACTGTTTCTCCTCTGCGATTACTCTCTTCCCTACTACCCTGTCTTGCAGTCAACCTCTAAAAACTGTGAGCCAAATAAACCTTTCATCCTTTGAGTGTCAGATATTTTGTCTCATCAATTTAAAAAGTAACTAAAACAAGTAGTCTCACTGACTGTTTTCCTAAAAAATTTTCAGCAGTTTCTTTAGAAGTATCCTGATAGTCTTTTACATGTTGAGATTTAAACACTAGGAAGCAGGTAGAGAAGAGAGATGTTCTTACTGGTTTCTTCAGAATTGCCCCTTTGGTTGCCTGTTTCTCATCTGGAATTTCTTTCTTTTACAGGTCTAGGGTTGCAATTATGAAGTATTGATGTGCTTCTGGAAGGGCTAGCGCTTGGAAAAAGGTTTTAGGTTTTGATCAACATCTTTTTGTCTTGATTTGGTTTGCATGTCTAGATTTTTTGTTTGGATCTAGTTGTCCTGTTACTATTTTTTCTTTTGCTGTTCTACATTGTTTTGTGCTTTCTGAGAGTTTGAGAAACTCTAACTTTGCCCTTGAGTTGTTCTCTTTGGGATTGTGTTGCTCTGACTTGTGTTGGGTGCCATTTCTCCACATTGGAAGCCTTTTATTTAACCTTTGCAAAAGTTCTAGTGGTGGTGTGATCACCTCCTTTGATAAAGTTCTTTTTCTTTTCTTGCTTGTTAACATCTTTCCCTATTCTTTTGCTTTAGATTTTGTTTGTCCACTTAGCTTCTATACTTCTTCTAGTCATAGATTAGAATGCATGCTTTCTGAACTCGTGGTTGAATGCATCTTTTATGGCTGCTTTGTATTGCTGTGGTGAACTTCTGATATTATCTAAATTTGTTATCATTTCCAGATGTTAATTTTTGGATAGTCTGTCTTCATAAGATATTCCTTGCTAGTAAGATAGAGTCTTTCCCAACATCTCTAGTTCTTCTCTTTCCACTTAACTTTGCCTTAAGTCTATGACTCTCATGCCAGTATTTTTCTTCATTTTTTTGTTCCTTTTTCATTTTTCTTCTACTAGCCTCATTGGTCTTTTTCCTAGGAAGATGAATGTATATAGTGCTGATCTTTCTGTTATAGAACTATGTTGGAACAGTTCTTTTGATACTTATTCTGGGCTTTTGTGAATAATCGGGAGACTCTTAATGTATTTTAATCTATTGACCCTGTGATCATTTGTGTTAATTTTGGTTTATCTCTCAGCAAACGAGTTGATACAAGAAGCTTTTGCATTTAAATTTAAGATGGATTTCTTCATAGAACCAATTGCCAGCATTAACCCAAAAAGCTAGGGAGCAAGACAGGCATTTCCCTATAGTCAGAAGGATTCATTCCATTTTCAGTTAGGAAAAGTAAGCAGGAATGTTATCAGAGAGGTCACCTTTAGGCTCTGTAAATGAGAGCAAACAGGATTAATTTTTAATGTTGTTTTCTTAGAATAGTAGGCTGTGTCAAAAGTTGACCATCAGTGATGGCTAATTAGAGCCTTGAAAGCTTTGGACTAGAGATGGAATCACCATATTCTCCAGAGAATCTAAAATTTTGAAGAGAGAAGATTGAAAGGGTTGAGACTTGCTCCATCACTAAGTTCTTTCAGGTGCTCCAGTGTCCTAATATGTTCTCTTTTTGCTTCAAGGGCTCTTTTAGCCTAAATTGTTTCTAGTAACTCAGACCACTACAGTAAGGCAAATATACAAGTGACCTATGGTTGAAGAGCTTCATCTTATTTTTCTCGCCCTCAGCCATTCTTCAGTAGTAAATATAGTCTTTAAACCCCCCATTCCTGGTCCTTTTCCTATACCGATTCCCCATTCCTATTTCCTATACTTTCTAGATTCTGCTTTGGTGCTTCTCAAATGCCTTTTGGTAGCAGGCTGTGTTCCTGTCAGTCATACATGGTGTAGTACTTCGGCTGCATTTTGAGGAAGGCTGTTAAGAAGTAAAAAATACACTGTCGCATGGAGATGAGATTTTATTCTGCTTCTGTGCTTAATTTGCTTAAGATATTGAGTGGTTGTCTTTTGGCCTTGATTTTGTCTTCTGTAAAATAAACAGGTTAGATTAGATCCATTTTAAAATCACTGTCTGTTATTATATATTGTATAGCCAGCAGTGCAGAGTAACAATTGGGGCTATATACCTCTTCAGAGACATATTTCTAGGAATTCTGCCAAAGATTACATTAACTATCTTTGTGGAAATTTATTTCCTGAATTCTTTGTAAGTTTCTGACCAGTTTTACTTCAAATAGTGCTCATGCAGTTGACTTTTTCCCAGTATGTATGTATGTATGTATGTATTTATTTATTTTTAGGTTTTTTGAGGCAGGGTCTCATTATGTAGTTGAGGCTGACCTTGAACTCACTATGTAGCCCAGGCTGCCCTTGAACTTGCAGTGATCCTCCTGCCTCAGCCTCCCAAGTGCTGGGATTATAGGCATGTGCCACCGCACTTGGACCAGTTTAATTTTTTATTAGTATGTTTGCAGTACATGATTACATTCCTTGTGGGGAATGCACTATACAACACATGTACCTAACACATCTTAATTTTTTATATCACCCCCTTCCCCTTCTTTCCCTCCTCCTTCCTTTATCTTTTGGTTTTCCTCCCTTTTTAAAAAATTAATTTTATTGGTACACTTTTGATATGCAAAATGATCACATTCATCATAGAGAAGTTGTACCTTTACATGATACATCTTTATTCTTGTTTTTTTCCCCATTTCTCTCCCCTCCCTTCACCCTTCTTCCCTTCATCATTTCCAAAAAAGCTTTGTCTCCATATCTTTCCTTTTGCAAAAGATCTGTTTCCCTTTTTTCTATTATCTGTGTTTTACCATTCTCGTTATCTTTTGGGTAAAGACACCATGTTATAGCATGTATGCACAACCCATGTTCATAGCAGCACAATTGATAATAGCTAAATCTTGGAAGCAGTTTGTATGTCCATCAGCAGATGAATGGATAAAGAAAATGAGGTATCCCTCATCTTTGACAAAGGAGCCAAACACCCTCACTGGAAGAAAGATAGCCTCTTTAACAAATGGTGCTGGAAAAATTGGCTTGCCACATGCCGAAAACTAAAACTAGATCCAAGTCTCTCACCATGTACTAAACTAAAGTCAAAGTGGATCAAAGATCTAAACATTAAAACAGAAACACTAAATCTACTGGAGAATAAAATAGGAAGAACCCTCGAAGACATAGGGGTAGGGAAAAAATTTATGAATATAACCCAAACAACACAAGAAACAACACGAAGAATCAGTGCGTGGGACCACATGCTATTAAAAAGCTTTTGCACAGCAAAAGAAATCACAAATAGAGCAGGGTGAAAACCCACAAACTGGGAAAAAATTTTTACTAGCTATCTATCAGACAAAGGTCTAACATCTAGGATATACAAAGAACTCAAAAAAATTAAACCTCCCAAATTCAAAGACCCAATCCAAAAATGGGCATCTGAAAGGAATAAACATTTCTCAGATGAAGAAATTAAAAAGGCAAATAAATATATGAAAAAGTGTTCAACATCACTAGTCATTCAAGAGATCCAAATCAAAACAACATTAAGATTCCATCTCACTCCAGAAAGAACCGCGTTTATGAAAAAATCAACCAGTAACAAATGCTGGCGGGGCTATGGGGAAAAAGGAACCCTCCTCCACTGTTGGGGGGAATGTAGACGGGTCCAACCACTATGGAAATCAATATGGAGATTCCTCAAAAAACTAGAACTAGAGGTTCCATTTGAGCCAGCTATCCCCCTACTGGGGATCTTCCCAGAAGAACTGGAATCCTCATACCACAGGAATATATGCACAACCATGTTTATAGCAACACAATTTGTAATAGCTAAGTCTTGGAAATGGCCTAAATGCCCAACAACCAATGAATGGCTAAAGAAAATGTGGTTTTTCTACACAGTGGAGTACTACACTGCCATAAAAAGGATAAACTAGAGTCATTTGTGTGTAAACGGATGTTCCTTGAGAACGTACTATTAAGTGAAATAAATTGGACACTTATGAGTACACATTAAATTGTTTCTCTGATATGAGAAACCATGGATGTAAAAAAGGACGAAGAGGTGTAATAGATATAATCTAAAAGGAAGATAATCTAAGGAGAGGAGCATTGGACGGAGAGGTGGGGAGAAGTGGGAAGAGAAAAGAGGGATAGAAAAAGGAAAGGGAATTCATGGAGAAATGTGAATGTACCTGCTGTAAATAGGGAAGGGAATAGAGGGGAGGGGCGGGGAAGAGGGGGGAGAACCAAGATGCATCATGTACAGGTACAAAATAAATGTGATGAATGTAACCATTATGTATACATTGTACCAATACATGTTCTTGGTTGAAAAATTAAAAAAAAAAGAAAATGAGGTATTTGTATGCAGTGGAGTACTACTCTGCCACAAAGGATAAATTTGAGTCATTTGTAGGAAAATGGATGTACCCTGAGACCTTGGTGTTAAGCAGATGAGCTTTTTGAACTGTGACTCTGTTACTTTTGTTAGCCTGGACCTACCTTTGTAATTTTTTTCCCCCTACCTTTGTATTTACTAAAATCTTGCTATATTTTTCCTCACCTAAGTACATACATTGATAAAGTGACAGCATGATGTAGAAAGCAATGGTCCTGAAGTGAGACCTGCTTTGAAATTCCTTGGTTACTACTTTAAAGCAATGACCTGGGTAAACCATGTAATCTGTTTAAACCTCGGTTTTCCTGTCTTTAGGGTACAGATATAACCTACATATATACCTCAAAGGACTGTAAGAATTGTAAAATGAGGTAATATATGTGAGTCTGTTTAGTAAATGTAGTATTTTATTGGTCATCAGTTATCAAAACTGTTTCTATAAATGTTGAGTGATTAACATTCTTCCGTGACTACATGATCATTTAATCTGAGTTTGCTTAACACATTTGACAATTTCAGATTAGACATTGTACCTTTTTTTTTTTCCCGTAGTGGGAATTGAACACAGAGACTTAATACTGGACTATATCTACAGCTTGTTTTTTATTGTCAAAACAGGGTCTTGCTAAATTGCCCAGGCTGGGATTGAATTTACAATCCTCCTGCTGCAGCCTCCCAGAGTGCTGGGATTATAGGCATACACCGCCACACCCAACTGACATTTTTCTTTACGTCCCTTATTTTAATGCTTTTCACTAGTTGATCTTTGAAAATGTGACAGCCTCTGGGTTAGTGCTACTTAGCCCATTTATGAACAGATGGCAGACCTCTGGTACTAAAACAAACCCGCATATTCTGTTCCTTTCTCTGACTCCAAGGGATCCATTTTTAGCACTTCCCTCAGTTTTTTTTTTCTTTTCTTTCTTTCTTTTTTTTTTTTTTTTTTTTTTTCCCTCAGTTTTTTTTTTACTTCCCTCAGTTTTTTTACTTCCCTCAGCCTTTGAAGAAGCATGGCATCTTTCCAGAAATTTGAGACTCCTTGGGTAGTTTTGCCACTGAAGTTTCTTCATTGACACCCTAATGCTCATTTGAACTTGGTGATACAGGTGGCATAAAATTGAAGCTGGCATTTTCAAGTGACCGCTCATTGTATACACATTGTCAGGATAGCTGCGTGGGAGCCTCCGCAACAATCTGTGTTTGCAGATGAAACTCAACCATTCGTTTCTTCTCATATAAGCCACATGGTTACTAGTTCATAATTTAGATGTGAGGAGAGTAAGTAGCAGTGGTAGTTTGAGCTGCCTGCCTTCCTCTCATTTGAGTCAAAACTTAGTACTGTATCCTGGAGGTTCTGAGATCCATCATTTGACTGGAATGTGGAATTCAAGCTGTCAGCGTTTCTGAAACAGTTTTCATTGTCTGCAAGCAAGGCCTTTGCTAGGTCCTTTGAAAAATTCTAAACTGAGTACCTCAGCCTTGTTCCTTTCACTGAACCAGAGCATGAGCATTTCTGATGACTGAGCTCAGTGTTTCTGTCATTTGTTTTCAGACAAGAAAAATTGATCTTTGTGCATGATCTACTACTTCCAGACTTTGGAACTCTAATCTCTGAAATGGTATTACTATCACTTTCTTTAAAGGTATTATTACCCAAATATGGTATAAAACTTACTTTAAAAAGAAATTTTGCCCAGTTTTCTTAGTTTTTCATTTGTTCCAACTAACATTGTTTGGGCATCTTAATTTTGATGCATATTTTTATTTTGCCCTGTTTTGAAGATCCCAGAGATTTAAATGAATCCAGAGAGCTGTTACCTTGTTTGTAACTGATCTGAACACAATTCAGGAGCTCTGGCAGGGTCCTTGTTTAAACAAGGCTAAGTTGAGAGAGCAACGAAACAGAAGTGGCAGGGAGGCAGACGGACATAGATGAAGGAGAAGAAGAAAGGTGTTGATTGTGGGTTTCATGAACTTGCATAATAGGCTTATTAAAAATATTTTCGGTATAGCTGAAGTCATATTGTCTTCTGTTTTTCCTGTGGTGGGATTAACTCAGCTTTATTCTTCATGTCAACTGCAGGTGTGTTCATCCTCGAGGGGGTGTGATTCAGAGTGTTTCTTCGTGGAAGCATGGCTCTGGCACACAGTATGTTAGCACCCGGCAAACACAGTCATGGACTACTGTGACTCCCCAGCAGACGTGGGCTTCACCAGCAGAAGTTGTTGACCTCACCTTGGATGAGGATAGTAGACGTAAATACCTACTGTAATACAATGTCACTGTGTTTCCTCTACACTGTTCCCTTCCACTTCCTCCTCCTCTTTGTGACACGGAAGTTCATTGTCATAGCTTCAGCTTCAGAAGCTCTTTGTGGCATTTGTAGAATTGAAACTCATGGAACCCCCCCCCCCTTTTTAAATTAAAAAGTCACTTAGGAAAATAACATCACAGAGAAGACAATTTCTTCTTTCCCTCAGTAGGAATATGAGAATGGTGAATTTACTTGGTGACTTTTAATCTTAGGAAAGTCGCCTTCCTTTTAGAATAATATTTTAATTACCTAGTAAAATGGATTTTAGTTTTTGAATCTTGTATTTATTTTTCTGTATAATGAAATTAATATCTAGACTTGACCACTATTTGCCCACCTCATTGTCACTCCCACCTTAGGGCATTTGCACACATATCAGTCAAGTCCTTAGTGGCACCTGGTAGGGCATGTGCATTTAAAAACCTTTCTTTAAAAATAGAAGACACAAGTATTGCAGGTATTTTTTCTTTTAGCTTGAATCTTCTGCCTTCTTTCTTGACTTTGCTCCTGGTAGACTTTTCACACCATGAATAATTGACATGCCCTTTGTGTTTATAAATACTACTAAGGTGACTTACTTGGTCTCCTTGTTGCAATAATTCTTAACTCTTTGGAAAATGTCTTCTTTGGAGCAGAGGCATTTTGGATAGTTACAACCATGAGGGTTTCTGAGCATCTGAAGAGAATTCTGAAAGATAAGTGGAAAAATCTCTTTGCCTCAGCGTTTTCCCCCCTGGTTTATTCAAAGAACCGGAGAGCATAAAAACCTCTTACTTAGGAAGCATATGAAAAGTTGCATGGCTTCTAAGTGTAAAGGCACTTGGAAATTGGAGAGGAAAGTGCCTTCTTCATAGCTGGTCTCTCCATAAAGGGTGTATAACAACTATTTAACACCTCAGCTGAACTGGACCTGTTGCCGTATTTGGTTATTTTTCTCCTCTACTTTCTCAAAAAATAAGTCAAAATATTCCATAAGAAGTTAGATACAAAGCACATTAATGGCACTGTAAATCTTACAGTATCTAAAGGAATAGCAAAGGGTAGTAGAAACTTCAGGGAATTCAGGAAATAACCTGCATTGGAGTTCTGTGGCATTAGTTACTACCTTTTTTCCTGTAACTTGTAGTTACTAGTGAATTATTTTAAAAGCAATATCTAGAGTTAGAACACTATGTATTGTGCACAGGAAGGAGTGAAATAATATTGGCTCAGAAGACTTCACCTTTTGTGGGTTTTTTATTTGCTCATTTTGTTTTGTGTTTTTATTTCCACTGTTACTGAATGATGTTGCTATGATCCTTTATCTCCCTCCCCAAATGCCTTGTGGCTCTCTCTGGTCCTAAGAGCATGAGAACTACTGTTTTCAGTTTCCACTCAGTAAACACACATTTACCCAGTGTGTACTCTGCATCAAGCACCCTGTAGGGTGGGTGCTGTGGAGGCCTCCAAGATGAATGAGACACAGCCTGCATGCGCACGCATCAATCTGCCTGGCTCCACCTGCCTGGCTTTTTCTTCTTTTGTGTATGTGTGTAAAGACCATTTTGTTCCTTTACCCTACTTGCTGTTGCTTAAGTTCTTCTGTATGCCCCTTCTTTCACAGGAATGTATTTGAGCATGTGTTCTTTGATCTTCTTTGATAGCATCTCATTTGATCTGGCCTCTGTTCTTCACGGAACTTTTTATTTTTCCTCCAATCCATTTTTAATTGATAAAGTTAATAAGATCATGAACCTTCAGTTTTTAGCATCTCATATATCACATCCTCTCATATGGCCACAATCCTAGACAAAAACCAAAGACCCAGAGGCCAGAGCAAAACAGGACCCCCCTCTAAGACTCACTACTGGTGTATCTTTGGACCTTCACGTTTTACTTTAGGATTAATTTATTGAATTTTACTGTTACACATTTTTTAAAAACTTGAATTAAAATACTAGACAAAACAGAAATGTATAATTTCTGGTCTGTGTTTTCCAGGAAAATCATTGGGAAGAGAGTAGCATGGAGTGTATGACTTGAAGTTTTTACAACTTTACACCCCACCCCCCTCGCCCCAGTATCAGGGCACAGTTGTGTTTTAAAGAATGTTTTTTGTATTGCCTATTTTAATGTTAATAGCATGTTTTGTCCAGCTCCATACAGCAGGTGATTTCCAATGACACATTTCTTTAGTCCCTAACAGTCATTCGCTACAGAGAGAACTTTTTTGGTTTGCTGTAGATGGGGACAGAGTGGAGTTGCAACCAAGCTCTTTTATGGCCTCTTGCCTTTATATTAGGTTGCACTTTTCTCTCACTCGTTCCTTTTCTAACTCCCTGACTGCCTGATTTAATGTACCAGAGCAGAAGTTTAAACATTAAGATGCAAAAAGGGAAAGGGAAGAGATGTTAGAGACAATCAGCTCTCTCCCCTACCTACTAGATTAGGACTTTTAACCTAATAACTAAGTAGAATAGCTTTCAATTCTTTCATTGCTACATCCAGAAGAGTAGAGATGTGGTTTCAGGCAAGATATTAAATGGAATAATTCTGTGATCCCATGACATTTGAAATTTCTTTTAAAGGGGTTGTTTTCTTAGCCAGATTTTCCCATTTGGTAGCATAAATGGTTCTTAATCCTTCACACGACATTGTTCAGAACAACATCTCTGTTAAAGTGGTACAGTTGGGTCACTGATTACTTTAAACCACAACTTGGTTAAGTTTCCCTCCCCAGCAGTTTGAAAAAACAGCAGCAACCTAGCTGTTGGGTCATCATGACTTCCCTGTAATTTGTAATTGTGGCTCAGCAGTAATGTTTGATTTCGATGATAGGGCCAGACTGGGTAGACTCTATTATTTACTATTAGGTATCCTCTAAACTCTGCTTTTGTTGTCAGTTGTGAACACAAACTGTCTGATTTGCTAATTTAGTCATTTGTTCATATTTACTTTTAGCAGATTAGCACCAAGGTAACTTAAATTTGTTTTCTGCTTTTTATACTGTGTCACAAGTTTTGAGAAAGCCTGGGGTACAATTTTGTCTTAGTTTTAACCATTTTTTTTAAGGCAAAGAGCTGAGCCCCTAATCCTCATTCTTCAATGTGTATGATGTGACTTCCATGTATATATAAAAATGATTGCACCCTAACCAAACTTCCTCAGATTGTGCACTGTTTGTTTAAAATAATCACGTATTTTAGTCCAATGCTGTTGTATTTTTTCATTTTATTTAAAACACTACTTCTTGTTCTTTTAAAAAATTTTAAAGAGTAGTGATCTTAAAAAAAAAATCACTGGATAACTAGGAATTTTTTTTGTTTTGTTTTGTGTTTTAAAAGAGTAGGAAGGTCATTGAACCTTTTGCTTCTCTTACCATGAACGTAAAATGTTAGCCATTGTATGGCTAGGAACCAATGCACTTGGCGGTTAACAGATCTGCTGTTCTGGGGTGTAAGCATGGACTTTGATGGACTTGATGCAGTGACGACAAATCATTGCGTAGGAGTAATGTTTTCAAATGTGCAACTCTAGTTTTTAAAATGAAATTTGGTTCTTTACATTCATTACTTAGTTTTTGTTTCCATTTAGTATTTAATGGTCTTTGGAGAAAAAAAAATAATAAAACAGAGTGTTATATATATATTTTTTGGTGCAAGATAAGATTTTCTGTTTTTTGAAATAAGTCTGTAGCATAAAGGTTAAACTATTTTAAGACAAAATAAAATAGAGTGTATTTAAACAATGATATTTTCTGAGAATTTTTTTTTTTAATGTCTGCTTCAGTTAATTAGGTGGTACCTGGAGCAGCTCCCAAGATACCTTTTAGGTGTGAAAGTGTATTATATTTTGTTAATAGATTGTTACAAGATGCCTCATTTTTTCCAAGCCATAGCCAAATCCTACTCCCAAGATGTTTGGCCAAGTAGCCTGTGGTAGGTATATCAGATCTAGATAAAAATAGCTCTACATTAGCTTTCCTGTAGCTCCCACTTCCTTCTCCAGCTAGACCAGTGAGAGAGCGCTCAGAGAGGGCTGAAGGCTCCCCAGTGTTGGGTACCTCTGTTCCTGGGAACCAAACTCATGTGTGGTTCTTTTCCCAGAGACAGGTGCGTCGGGGTTAAGATGCTGCAGCTGCATGGAAGCAAGTACATATGTTTCAAAAGTGGCCTTATGAACTTGCCCCCTAGTTTGAGTCTACTTTCAGATTTTTTATTTGGTTATCAAAATGATAGCAACTACAATATTAACATCTCATGATTTGTTAACTTCACATGAAGGAGACTGAGTGAAATGTATCTTTAGTAAGATACTCAACTCCTGAATCTCAATTTTTCTCTGAAAAATTTAGTTCTGCTTGCACCAGAAAGAGATCTGTTAACAAACAGGAAATACGTTGTTAACAAGAAGAAAATGCTTTCAGGTTTTATGTTTTTGGTTTTGGCAGTATTGGGGATTGAACCCAGGGCCTTGTACATGCTAGACAAGTGCTCTACCACTGAGGTATATCCCAAGCCCCTGTTTCATTTTTAAAAAATGCTTTTATACTAACTTATATTTGAGACCTAGACATTTTAATGCCTATGTGAAACTCCTTTGACTCTAGCAGGGAGTTGTTTACCTAGGACTGTACTTTTGAACCTTTTTGTTCTTGGAGGCTACCTTTGAAGAACAGACACAGGTCAAGGCCCGTCAAGCGCCTGATTACTCCTTGATCTCATTTGGGCTTCTTCCTTCTATTTGCTGGCTTTAGGCCTTCCCTTCCCTTACAGGTTTATTTTTCACAATAGATGCCAGCTATTTATAATTTCAATCTAAACAGAAAGAATATAGATAAATATTTACTAAATATATACATATCTCTTCAGCTTCATTTTGCAGCCAAAGCAAGGTGATGTCTTTTGGGTTTTATTTTAGTCTTCTGGTGTTCCATGAAGGAATGGTCCCCAGATCACTGGCAGGTATGATTCACATTACTTCCTTAACACCATGTTTGATAGCACTGATACACAGAAATGGAGAAGTTTCTAGACTACAGTAGAACTTCTGCCGGAGAGTCTGCTCTTTGGCTCTTGGAGCAAAAGAAGGCAATAGGAAGTAGTAGAAGGTAGCAGTGAGCTTGGGAAAAATGCAAATGATGGTAGTGAGTTTCAGAGGTACGGAACTTCCATTGTCAAAGCATGTTTTGATGCCATCCCTTGGCTCAATTCAGTGCTGCTGTTGGTCTGTTCTTCAATGGCATGCCTTCGAGGTAGATATGACTTTAGGTAGGGATTACTTTGTATGGTGAGGGCTCACTGTTTCCTTCTGCCGAGCCTTACCATCTCTTTTGGTGGTGGATAGATAAAGGATGGAAGCGAGTGCTAGCAGTGAAGTGAAACCTCTTCAGGGAAGTGTGGCAGCAGCGACTGGTGTGATGTGCTCCTGGATCCTGGTCTACTGGTCAGGAACACCTCTTGATAGTAAATTTTATCTACCTAGCTTCTTACTGTTTAATAAAAGAATCTATTAGCAGCTTTATCCTTTGTACCGACACCTACCAGGAATCAGATCCATTCCTTTTCTCTGACTAGTCCATCCTGGGAGTGGGAAGGTGAATATGTTCTGGGCTGTTGAGCCCTCACTCTTTAGCAGCTGATTTTGAAGCAAGTACCTGTAAATTGAGGATGGATGTGAATATTGGAACAGAAGGGATCAGGCCAGAGGATGGGTGTGTGAGCTATAAAAGGCCTGACCCAGGAAGGCCCTGTGTCTGCTAAGGGATTTGGTTTCTATACCTGTAAGTCGAAGAATGTCTTAGAATTTTTTCTGAGACTAAAATGTCGGGCTGTGCTATTTTAGGGGATAATTCATTGTTCTGCAGAGCCATCAGGCAGGAAATTGAGAACTATTCACTCCAAAAAGTTGTTTAAAAGACTACTCTTTGCTCCTGTCACTTAAGCTTTTGGAAGGCATTGGATGACTTAACACCCACACAACCTTGAACGTCTCTGATGTCTTTATTTTCAAAGCTTTTTTTTTTTTTTTTTTGGTCTAGTTTTCTTTTGAGATAGGGTCTCGCTATGTAGTCCAGGCTGGCCTCGAACTCTCAGCAAACCTCCTGCCTCGGCCTCCCAAGTACTGGGATTGTAGGTGTGTGCCACCGTGGCTGGCTCAGAATTTTAAGAGAATGTGGGGTAAGAAATGGTACAGATTATTACCCTAATTTTACAGATTGGAAAATGGAGAGCAGAAGAGTGACACGTATCTAGAGACGTATATAGCTAGATTTTGCAAGAGCATTTTTTTTTTTAAATGTTTCAAATGGGGACTTTTTAAGAACCAGACTTTCTTTATTCTTTTTGCTGCTGATTCTACCTTATACCGGCCTGAGAAGAAGCAGTAGTATTGCTGAGTAGGTAATGTTTGATATCAACATGTATCATATATATATATATACACACACACATACATATTTATATATGTGTAGTCCACACATATGAGTGTATCCCAATTTCATCTCTGGGATGACCATGCAAACTTTTTTTGTAGATAGATTCCCTGTCTCCCTTAAGAAATTTTACCAATAAAGTTGAAGTCCCTGTGTCCCCAATCCGTACCTCCCCTTCCAGAGGTAACCATTACCCTGCATTTGATATTATTGTCATATATTTCATTATATTCTTACTACATCTACATGTAGCCTTTTTCAATATGTAGTATCATCTTTTACAAAAGGAACACAAAAAATACAGATCCAATAAACAGAAAAAGATGTGTGGTCTCACTACTAATTTTGGAAATGCCAACTTGCACCTCATTATAGTATTCACATAGGTAGCAATACGTTTAAATCCAACCAGAAGACAGTAACTGCAACTTGCTTATCAGTTTATGTGAGCATAATTTGCCCCAACAATTGGGAAACTAGAATTGTCTGGTAAACTGACCGCATGCTCAGCTTTATCAAAAGTAAATTTATCAAAAATAAATTTGATAAATTGGATTTTATAAAAATTAAAAGCATTTGTGCTTCAAAGGACATCATCAAGAATTGTAAAAACAGCTGGGTGTGTTGGCCTAGGCCTATAATCCAGCAGTTCCAGTCCTTGGGCTAAAACCCTCGAGCAGTGTTTGAACTGTGGTTGAGCTGATAGAGGAGTGCCGTGGAATCAATACAGAGTCTGTCTAAGATAACAGAAGATAATTGCAGACAGTATTGTTAAATGAACTTAATGTTTGTTATATATTGATACACATCTACACAAAAGGATGCACATGTGCATAGGACCAAGATGTGAATTGTTTTAACTGTAGGTTGTAGTAAAAAAAAAAAAGATGTGTAAAGAAAACCATGGTTTTAGGGAAACTAGTTTATGTGCTTGAAGTATTGGGTATTTTTTCTCCAGCTTTTGGCTATTTCAACGTGGATCTGTCATAAGCTGGGTACAAGCCACAGGGTTAAGCCACCATGGAAGTTAATGAAGTAGAGCTATACTTACACACTTACATCAGTTGTATCAACATGGGTTAATGTCAGGAGTTAGATTTGAGAAGAAGTTGCAGAATGTGTACATGATACCATTTATAGGAAAATGTACAAGACAATACTACATATTGAAAAAAGCTACATGTACATGTAGTAAGAATATAATGAAATACAGTGGAAATAATTGTGAGGATAATATCAAACGCAGGATAGTGGTTACCTCTGGAAGGGGAGGTATGGATTGGGGACACAGGGATTTCAAATTTCTTGGTAAAATTTCTTAAACTGGGTAATGGGAACCCAGATGAAGTTATTCTTTGTACCTTTTTGTGTATCTTAAATATTTTATAATAAAATCAAAATTTTCCTCTTGTTCGTGTAGAAAAAATAAAAGCTCTTTTTTGACTTTCCTGATATGCTAGTAAAAATGCAGACACTGATTCTATTTAGATGCTCTCAACACTTCTAAAATACATCATGAAAAGCCTAACAACAAAAAAGTAAATCTGATAAACTGGATTTTATAAAAATTAAAAGTTTTTGTGCCTCGAAGGACATCATCAAGAAATTGTAAAGACAGCTGTGTGTGTTGGCCTAGGCCTATAATCCAAGCACTCAGGAGGCTGAGACAAGAAGATTAGAGTTCAAGGCCAGCCTGGGCTACAACACTGAGACCTTCTCTCAAAAAAATTGAAAAATGAAAAGACAGTCCATAGAATGGGAGAAAACATGTGCAAACCTTAAATCTGATGATAACCTCTATCCATACACTGTATTAAGCTCTCTCATAACTCAATAAAAATAAAAGCCAATTTAAAAATAGAGGAGCTGGGCATGGTGGTGCATGCCTATAATCACAGCATTTGGGAGGCTGAAGCAGGAGGATCACCCTGAGTTCAAGGCAGGCTACATAGTGAAATCTCCCCCCCTCAAAAAAAGACGAAGGATTTAACTAGACATTTCTCTAAGGAAAATACGTAATTGAGCAAGAAGCATATGAAAAGATGTTCAACATTAAGACATCAGAGAGAAGCCAGTAAAAACCACAGTGAGATACCACTTCACACCCAGGAGGATGGCTAGAATCAAAACATCCTGTAACAGCAAGTGTTGAGGAAGTGGAGAAATCGTAACCCTTGTCCACTGCTGGTGGGAATGTAAAATGGTGCATCCACTTTGGAAAACAGTTTGGCTGTTCCTCAAATGGTTAAATAATACTATGCAACCGTAAATAGTACTGATGCATGAATGGTCCTTAAATCATGGTAAATGAAAGGAGCCAGTTGTGAAAGACTGTAGTCTTCCATTTACAATATCCAAAATAGATAGGTTTATAGAAATAAAGTAGATCAGTGGTTGTGAGAGGCTGGGGAAGGTGGAAATAGAGAGTGACTGCTAATCAGTAAAGGGTTTCCTTTTGGAGTGATAAAAGTACTCAAATTACTTGGTCACCCTCCTTTATACTAAAAAGTACTGAATTATACACTTTAAAAGGATGACTGTATGTTGTATGAATTACATATTAAATACCAATTAACCTTTGGAATTGAGGGTACAATACTTTAAGCTGTCAATATCTTGACAGGAACAAGGTGCCACACACTTTTCAGAATACAGGTTTAAATGGGACAGGAAGGATAGATAGTAGGACGGTATAGTCCAGCTATCAGGGACCCAGAAGATCAAATGGCTGTAATGAAGGCAAGCATGATCAGCTTCCTCACTGACCAACCTCCGTGTGGCTTGCTGCAATTTCTGTGCCGTCCAAACCTACCCCCTGAGGGTGAAGACTATTCGGAGACTTATTCCCCCTGAGGCGTGAGTGTTGCCTGACTTCCAGCAGGGGCTGTGGGAAGCTTTGTGTGGAAGATGAGGCGGTGGGTACGAGTAGGTTCCCACAGGGAGAACCTCTGTGCTCCTGGGACATGCTGCTGGCTTGGACCCCTGGTTTTTGCCCAGCAAGTTTATAGTGCTCTGGGGGGTTATCCTGACAGCTGACCTCTCACCAAAATGTAGCCATATCCTTTGAGCACTGGATGGAGTGGGGACAATTTCTCTCTATACATTCCCTTCCACATCTCAACGTTCTGCTGCATTGATTCTTGCTCGCTTAGTTTTGACCTCTGAAGGTCACTGTCACTTTTAGAGGTACTGAGGCAGAAGGCATGTTAGGGCTGTGGTATAAGGCAGTGCTGAGTACTTCTTTCATGTGTCTTGTAGTGGTCTTCCGCAACTCCTCAAAGTCGTGACTAAATTCTGCTGATTAGCTCTTTGGGGTCTTGCCAGAGTGTATTTGTTATTACATTAAAAATGTATGTCATTAAAAATGCAGACCTTTCACTCAGTGGTAAAACATTGAGAATCCTTCCAGCATCCTTTCAGGCATCAGCCAGTTAGAATGAACACTGTAGGGGTGGCTGCCACAGGAAACCCCCATCTGTGGCAATTTTGATTTAACCCTATCACTGCTAGACTGTAATCCTGGGGGAACAAGGAGCTTAGGGCAGGGACTGATTACCAACCAGAATTGAAATATGTCATTGTTTTAACAGCCAATAGAACTAAACAAGTGCTTTCACTTGACTTCTTTGCACCTGAAGTTTCTTTCTCGTAAGATGAGGATAATAATACCCACCTCCTAGGATTGTCCTAAAGAGTAAACAAATGGATAGAGGCCAAGTCCTTGCCATCGGGGTTCCAGCCCTTCACCAGTCCTTGTGGTGGGGGGAGAGAGGGAAGTCCCAAGATCAAGGTTCAAGTCCTGCCTTTATTGCTAATGAGGTGAGGCTTATGAGACTAGACTCCTCTGTGGGTTCCACCTTCATCTGTGAAGGGAGCATATTTATAGGTCTCCCACCATCCCTAGATTTTGGGGGATCAGATAAGGTAATAGGATACCAAGCAAGGATTCACAGATGCAGACTCAAATGGCTGCAGAAGCAAGACTGGACTAGAAATACCTCATTGCATCAGATATAAGAGGATAAAGAAGGAGGGTGGTGAATGAGAGAGCTTATGTCAAAGGGGAAGCTGCTACTCTTGTCCACAAGAGTGCAGCCTGATGTTGTCAGATCTGTGGGTTTTTCCAAAGAAAATTGAAGTTTAGATTTTTAAAATGGAAATGTGAAGTTTCTGGCTTGTAAATGTATTTGGTCATGGTCAAGCCTGCTAAGTATATAACTTGAATAGAACTGTTGGGTGCAGTAAGAAGTAAAAATAGGTGGATCTGACCCTAATACCCTATCTCTCATGCTCTCCACCCTCAGAGCCTCCTAGCTTGGGGTAAAAGACAGTGAACCTGGAGTGCCTGGTACACTGACCTTCGTTCTATGCAGGATGCTGACAGTTGGAGCAGTGGGTAAGCCACTCCTGTAAGGGACAGACCGTACCCGTTGACCTGTGGTATCTTACATCCTTGGTCTGATGTATTTCCTGGTCATGTCTTTTGCTCACAAAATAGTATACCAAAAGGAATGGAAGTCAAGTTTTTGTCTATGTCTTGCCAAGCATATAACCTGGATCAACCCTATTTGGCCTAGCTCAGCCAGGAGCTGTGTGGGCTGAACAAAACTCATCTGCAGGCCTGATTTAGTCTGAGGGCTGCCAGTTTGCTACCTCTGGACTGAACAAATTTCACTGGTTCAGCCAACACTTAAGTACTTACTTTACTATGTGCTAGGCATTGGGCCAGACCCTGGAGCCAGGCCCCATTCTCAAATAGCTGGCTGTATCCTCTGTGGGTCCCACCTTTTTGACAAACTATTGTCAAAAAGTCTGACAAATACTAAAATCAGAGTTCATCGCAAGATGCTGCGAGAACAAAAGGAAGTCTTCCTAAGCCAGCTGGTGGGATGGAATGAACAAATGATGGAAGAGCTCTTGCAGAAGCTAAGACTTCTTCAGCTAAATTTAAAGGATGGGTAGAAAACCATGGCTTCTGGCGAAGTAGAGAGTGGAGGGTGTGGGTGGGTGTTGTTCGGGTACGAAGCTTAGGTAAGGCACGGAAGTGAGAGACAGCATCACTCAGAAAGGAGCTGCTAGTTGGGAGACAAGGAGAGCAGTGGGAAATAATGCTAGAGGGAGGAATAAAGGCACCCCTTCCTGGTAGCGAAGCACATTAGAGAACTGATATTTGGAATTGGGAGGTTTTATTGGGACACTTCTGCACGAATCAAATAGATAAATAATGGCGCTGAATTATGGCAGTGATGGGGGTTGGAAAGGACAACAGAGTAAAGAAATCTTTTAAGAGGTTGAATCTGCAGGAGTTGATAGAGTGGGGTAGAGGACGCAGAGCACATGGGTGAAGAAAAAAGTCATCCACTGAGTAGGAAATACAGAAAAAGGATCAAGTTTGGAGAGTGTAGCAAAGCTCTTTGCTGCCACATGTCACACCCCTCTGGGACAAGAACAAGTTATTAATTGCCTTTGTGCCCACTACTGTTAGGAAGGCACAGTGCCCGCTGGCTTTGGAGCATGGTGCATACCATATTTAGAAATACTATTTTCTCCCCACCGCCTTCCCAGCATTTGCACAGCTGTTGGTGGGAACATAAACTAGTACAACCACTATGGAAGTCAGTATTGCGATTTCGCAAAAAACTAAAACTAGAAATCCCACTTGACCTAGCTACTTTCCTAGTTATCTTCCTGAAAGAGTGAAAGAAATCATATTATAGTGATGCATGCATACCCATGTTTATAGCAGCACAGTTCATAATAGCTAAATCTTGGAAGCAGCCTCTATGTCCATCAATAGATGGACAAAAAACATGTGGTAGTTACACATAATGCAGTACTACTCTGCCATCAAGAGGGATAAACGAGTCATTTATAGGAAAATGGATGTACCTTGAGACCATAATGTTAAATGAAATAAGTCAGATACACACACTTTAATATCACATGGTTTCTTTTATGTGAGAAACCCAAATTATAAATAAAGAACAAAATAAAAGATAAGTAATTGGAAGTGGGGAGATAGATCTTTCTCAAATGGGAAGGGGATCAAGAGATGGAGGGGGACAGGTGGTGAAAAGGAATTAAGAAGTGTTATATACATGTACTAACTCCGCACAAGGAATATAAACATTATTTACTGCAAACATGTACTAAAAAAAAAAAGAAAAATACTGCTCTAGTCCACTCTCTGGCTTGGAGCAAGGGAGGGCTCTGCCGTGTAAGTCAGGCTACACTGCAGTCTGCCTGCTGCTTGGATCACATGGCCTTCAATCCAGTGGTGCTAGAGGTATTTATGGTGGATAAGGATGCCGTGTGGAGTCTGGACTCCCAGGGATTTTGAAGCAGGCTGCCTTGTGCAGAGACGTATTCACGTTTTGAAAAGCAGCTTGCAGCATGCTTTTGGGCCCTAGTAGAGACAGGGCATCTGACCATGGGATATTAGTTGACCAAGACATCAGGGAAGTTTCTTGTGGATGGGACTTTGTACCACTCTGGTCATAAATTTAGGCAGGTCCAGCAGCAATCCATTCTAGAATGGATGAGATGCATCTAGGGCTGCGCATGAGCAGGGCCACAGGGCCTAAGTGAGCTGCAAGAACAGATGCCTTGCACATCCCCTTCCTTGGGCCTCCAAGGCATTTACCCTTTGTACTGATGACTTGCCTTCAGATCATACCAAGGGTTTTCTTGTAAGCAGCTGATGCAGGAAGAATAATTCTAGATCTGGTTCAGGGTGTTGATATTAGCCAAAAATGGACTGCTGTTTCCTCTTAAACCCTTGGTTAAGTTGCCCTGAAAGACAGTCATAAGGGGCAGCTCTCCAAGTGGACAGATTTAGAACCTCTTTGAGTATACCTGTTCATCAACTTGGTGTAGCAGGAAAATAGTGGAGTGTATTTTATAAAGATTTATCTGCAGTCTTGGGCAGCAAATGGCTTGGTTGGTTGGTCAGGGCCCTGAAAGAAGAAAAGACAGTGTCAAGGAGGTCTGGGGAAGAGGCATGTGGATAGTCCTATAAGAGTGGGCACACATTCCCACCAGAGAGCATCCAGCACAGAAGAGACACTGAGCAACAGGGCGGACAGCATGACTCACCCTGAGGAAGTTAGCTTTGTCCTTGAGTGACTTTCCTGCCATGGTGATGCGCGAGGGTTAGGCATGGGTCCACAGGTCAAGGTACTGCCCTTACTGACTGATGTGTCAGTAGAAAGATAGGCCCCAAACCCTTGATCAGCCAGCCACCAGGGGTATATTGATTATCTCAGCCCTTCCAACTTGGAAAAGGCACCCAGGACTAAGAGGTCTGTTTTATGGCAAAGGAGGTGCAACAGCAGGTGCTTGATATGGAATCCAGTGGTCTTGGGTATACCAAATGGACAGAAGCTGTGAACCAACTAGGGATGGCTTATTGAGAACTGAGCCGAGGCACCAACGCAAGGATGAGACACTTGGGGTTGGGTAGTCATCCAGAATATAACTGATAATGTAGTACTGTGTCTCAGTTGTCAGGATACACAGGTTCAGGAATGAGGGGTAGATGTAGGATTAGTCTCTCTCTTCCTCACTCTCAGTGATCTGTTTACATCAGGTGAAAAAATGCCTGAACTTTGTGCCTGGTGGTGTCCCAGAATGGGCCTTTGCAGCAACCATGGTGTGACAAGGCCAGTCAACAACAGGTGCAGATCTCAGGGGTGTAGTTCTGACTCAACCCATCGAGCAAAGGAACCTGGATCAGCTGAAGTACCAGCTGAGAGTAGGGAAAATCTTGAATAGATGGTAAGGGAAAGTAATGATCAGCAGTTTCAGCCTCCAGACCTGCTGCAGTAGTTAGTGCTTGTAGTTTGTCCCACTAATTTTCCTGTATAAAGTACTTCTACTAGATTATGACTCTCTACCACTTTGACGATTCAGTGACAGAATGGATTTCATGTGGGGCCCGATGGGCCAGGGTGGTGGAAGGAGGGGACCATCTGGGAAGCCCTGCATCACATCTCTTTTGTCAACCCCTGATTTCAGCTGTAGTTGTGGTCAACAGTTTTGTGTGCACTTGGGTACAGGCTCAACTCACCCCAAGCCCATGAAGTATATCATTCTGATTTCTATTTCAAGGCCTTCTCCAAAGCACAGGAGTCTGTTTGGCCTGTGTGGCTCCAACATGGCCCAGAAGTTAGGAGAGTTAATGGCCCTAGGACATCCTCAACATTGGACGGTTAGTAAATATCCTGTCACATTCCCAGCCAGAGGACACGCATCTAGGTCTGTTGGTTGGACAGTTTTGAGAAGCATTCTGTCTGCTCAGGAGCTCCCGGAGGAATTGAACCTCCATTGCTCATGGCAGCAACTTCGATTATGGACATTATATTGACTTTTCCTCTTTTATTTTCTCACTCTAAATTCCTCATTCTATTTCCTGAGACTTTCTTCAAGTTAAACCACTTGCACCTAAGTGCTTGTCTCAGGTTCTGCTTGTAGGAGTATTCAAATGAGGGTAGGAAGGGAGAGGTAGAGTTCACTCTGGGCTTGACATGCTGAAGAGTTACCCAGTGGAACTGGGCACCAGACAGCTTTTGGGGCCACATGCCTTTGAGAGATGTAGATTTATGTATTAGCATATGGAAGCAGATAAAACCATAAGCCTAAGGAAAATGCTCATGAGGCCAGGGGAAGGAAAACACCCTTCTAAGACAGTGGTTACAACCAGGGACCAGTTTATCACCCAAGGAACATTTGACAATGCTTGACTGCAGTTTTGGTTGTCATGGTAGGAACAGGTGCTGCTGCTGGTTATCTAGTGAGTAGAGATCAAGGATGCCACCACATACCCCACAATGCACGCGCACAAGTCAAATATATCAAGCATCTCATATGTACTGATGATAAAGGAACACAAGAATGAGGATGATTGATAGAGAGTGAGCCCAGGGACATGTATGGTACCAAGAAGCGGAACACAAGTGACCTGGCTTGGACCAGGAATGGAAGACTTCCCTGGAGGCTGGAAGGAGACAGGTGGGTATGGTTACATCTGCAGTTGTGGGGAGGGGGTATCAAATATTGCAGCAGTTAACTGCAGGTCTTTTTTGTCCTTTGTATGTCCAGGAACCAAGTGATCTCTAGGATGGGGTTGGGGGAGGCAGTAGGGTAGGAGGCCTATTAATTGCATGTGATTGATTACTTATTGTTTATTGTGCTGAGATTTGTATTGCTGTCTTCTCCCAAAAGGGTCTCTTTGGGGAGTTTGGGCTTTTTCTTGCCTTGGGTGTTCCAGAAGCAAGCACGAGGGTATTGTGCGAACTCAGGTTTCCCCTGAGACCCCCTGCCCTGCGGAAACCCAGAGTTCTCTCCAAGATGTTTATTGACTTGGGGTTTAGGTTCCTGGGGTTGTTCCTGCCTCCTGGTTCCGGTGTCTCCCTGTGCTGTCCCTATTCTGCCATGGACTTAAAACTGGGACACAAAACCCTCCTGTTCTGCAGAGCCGCCTCACCTGCCTTCTGTTCCGCCAAACCCTAGGTGTTTAGTATCTGCCCCGTCCTTTTGTGAGCACCTTGCTCGTCCTCGGCCTTTCTCACCTCGTCTGTTCTCTGCTGCCTGATCTCCAGATCCTTCTCCCTCTATTGACCCTCCTGAGCTCGCCACAGGCTGAACTCAAATCATAGGGGTGCATAGTGTAGATACTGTAGCCTTTTGTTAGCCTCACCCTCCAACAGAAGGTAGTTACAGATGAGCACACTGAAAATGTGCTCTCTTTAAGACTGCAAATTCAAGTTGGGTCTGAGGACCTCTCAGGGTTGTGCTCAAAACCCACCGCAGCTGCTCTAAACTCGGAAGGCTCCTCTCCACAAAGACCTCTTCCTCCTCTTGTTGGGTGTTAGCTCCGCCAAGGACCATGTGGTGAGAAGCTGACAGGTGGAGCAAAGCCAGCATGCAGGTCCCACCCCCACCCTGCGCCCTGTCCCCAGGGGCTGGCCTGGAAGTCAGTTGCCCCACTGGCTTTGATCTCAGCTGTAAAGGGAGGACAGAGAGGTAGGAGCAAAGATGAATGGGATACACGATTACCCGCCTCAAGGGGGCTACTTCATGTTTCTGGACATCACACCCCCTTTCTTTGCTTTTGCAACATGAAGAAGACTGGCCTTCACATTTCCTGCCTGGTGTTTAGAATCATTAATTTCAATGACTGTTGTGATTAGCGCTACGACTGGACAGCTGCCTCCTGCAGTTCCTTCGGTGCTGATCCGACCGTGGGTCACAGTGGAGATACGAGAATCTCGTGTCCCTCCCAGTCCCCAGCTTCAGCCCAACCTGAGAAGATCGTGAATAATTTTAAGAGTGGGACTGATGATGAGGGAAGTATTTATTTTGGAAATCAAAATAAAGCAACGTTGTTTTTGAAGGTTATTATATTTGATACTCTGCCATGAGACTGACACTGAGTCCAGCCGTCCGCAGCTTTCCCTCGCGCCCCGCCGGGGGCTCCGGGCTCTACTGCAGTGCTGCCGGCGCCCAGCAGAGGGCGACGTCGCTCTTCCAGCTCCAGCCGGGCACTTGAGTGGAGATTGGATGGAAGCTTTTTCTCCGTCCGAGCTAGTGTTCCGCAAACTTTTTTGACCATCACCCACAGCCAGACATGCATTTCGTGTCGTGATGCAGTTTGGGCTTACGTTCATGTGTATTTTGCTGAATAATGGCTCTCCTTTCTGTGCGGGTGCACTCCTATCTGCGGGTTCAGGTCTTCCTGAGACTTTGTTATTCAAAAAATCCCCCTCACACCCACTTGGCTGGTCTGACAACTCACCAATGGATGGAGACTTGTACTCTGAAACTCACCGGAGTCTAGCCTGGAGCTTTGGGGACACTTGGAAAAGGCCTGCCAATACAGTGGTTAAGAGTGGAATTCGTTCTGCCTCTTCCTTCTTCCTGGGCCTGGGTCAGTTATCCCACCCCTCTCTCTGTGCCTTATGAGATACAATGATGGCACCTGCCCCAGGGTGCTTGTAGGATTTGCAGGGCCTCGTATGTGAGGCTTTGAAGACAATGTACCCCTACCCTCACCCCAGGCCCTCAGTCAAAGCTTCTCTTCCACTCAAAAACAACTATAGTCGCACGAAGCCTTCCTGGGTGTCTCTCGGATTCATTGATCTGACCTGTGTTGATACCTGTTACCACAGGTAACTAAGCAGAAAGTTCTGGGCCTGGCCAGTGTTGGAGAAAAACAGGGACAATTACAGTAGGTGTGATAAAACTCACCACTAGGAACACCCTGTGCCTAGAGGATACCTTAGCTTGGCACTTCTCACAATGTGATTCCTGGATCCGAAGCAGCAGCAGCAGCCTCCTCTGAGATCTTGTTAGAAATGCACATTCTGGGGACTTCTTCATCCGGGTATACAGAATGAGAAGTTGGGGGTGGCTGTGATCAGTGTTTCATAGCCCTTCAAGAAATTTCGATGTATGGTCCACTCTGAGCAGGCTTTGGGCTTTGTAATCACCTGGGCAGATTTTGTCCAGCGTGTACTTACTACTAGTTTAATCACAATGTCCAGGAGTAGGAGCTAGGCTTCCGTATTTTTGCTTTATTTAGTAGTGCTGGGATCAAACCCAGGGCCTCAAGTATGCTAGGTAAGCACTCTGCCGCTGAGCCACACCCCCAGCCCTAAGCATCAATAGTTTTAAAAAGATTCCCAGGTGACACCAGTGTGCAGCAAACTAGAGGAGCCACTGCCCTTATACCACCCTGAGTGGCCATCAGAGCAAGCTTCCTGGAGGTGTGTCATGTAAGCAGAAACCATAAATGCAGTAGGGGCTTGAGTGAATATGGGTTGGAGGGAACGGAGCAAGGCGCTGCTGGTGCCCCTAGAAAGAAACTTTAATCTAGTGTTTTATAGGAATCTAGGCTATGGAGACAAGCCACCAGGATGTGAATCCTGCTCCATCCCTCCTAGTTTATGACTATTGGCAACTCTCCTAAATGCTCTGTTCCTCATCTATATGGAATTCACGAGGATTAACCACGTGTAATCCTTGAGGATTAAACACATTCCAACCCCTTGGATGGGGTTGCAATCGTCAATTGAGCGAAAAGTCCAGAACCAAGCCAAAATATTTGAGGAGCTTAGTGTGACAAGATGTGGCACTGGGAAAATGAAGCACAAGGTCACAGAGGGCTCTGGACCTAAAGGCATTAGGAAGCCCTCAGAGAGTGTCAGGCACTGAGGGCCGATGTGGGGTGTGTGTGTGGAGAATGTGCCAGATGGCACCTGGTGGGGGAAAGGGATCGGGAGGGCTGGGCTGGAGACAGGTGAGATGTGGTGGTGCCTGAGTGTGGGAGAGGTGGCAGAATAGCTGCTGCGATGCTGGATACTGGGACTTTGAAATGCATTGCTGAGGTAGGCGTGGGAGGGGAGGAAATATCTTTATTCTGGGGTCGAAGAGCTGGATTTGCTGTGCCACATTGGGGTGCCCAGCCCCAGCACCAGACTTTCTCCCTGTTCTGGCACTGAGCGCGGTTGGGCCCTAGGCACAGGACAGTGACCTCTGACACACCTCTTGCTTCCTGGGAGTTGCTGGAGTATTTTGGAGCCCTCTGTCATGCTTTGGGTGAAGACAGTGAAAGAGCGCCCAGGCGGGGTCACTTCTTGTCTCTTGAGTTTGTCGTGCTTGCTCCCAGCTCCAGGCCTTTGCCTGTATCTCCACCTTCCTGCCTAGCAGAATCCTGCTGTCAGTCATCCCGTCTTCTTCCACAAGTGCAGGTTCAGCTTCACTTCTCTGAAGCCCTCTGACCAGTGACTCTCCTGGGAAGGACAGCACTCTCGGAGGTGCCGCTCATTGTGTCAGTCCCGAGCCTGTGGCAACCGAAAGGAAGCTCCTGGAAACTGGGAAGGGCCCCCAGGTCTCTGCCCCTCCCTAAATGGCCCAGTGTTTGTCAAGCAGATGTGGGGTGAGGCCCCTGATTGGGTTGGGAGGAAAACAAAATTCGGTTGCCAGCCAGGAAGGTATGGTGAGAATTAGATTATCAGGATTGTCAGCTGGGGCCTCAGCCCCTCGGGGCTTGATGGGAGAGAACAAGAGGTGGAAATTTCTTTGCGGTGTCATCCTCCCGAGTCTGGGGTGGTTCTGGTTTCTGCACTGGGTCTTCTCCCATCCTGCAGCAGGGGTGGAGACAGCGGGGCTCCCTGTGGGCTCCTGCCCAGGCCTCGGGTCCTTGTCTTGCCCTGCTGACCTGGGGGCGAAGTGCACTGCTGGCACCAGTGAGAAGCTGGTCCGGGGCCAGTGCTCAGGAAGACGTGCCAAGGAGCCACTTACTGTGTACTCGTGGCCTCGATAGGTGCTGCATGGGAGATGTGGGAAATGGAAGCCCCAGCCAGCTGTGGCAGTGCATGCCTGTAATCCCAGTTTGCTTGGCAGGCTGAGGCAGGAGGATCCCAAGTTCAAGCCCAACCTGGGCAATTTAGTGAATCCTGTCTCAAAGGGGAGGGGGCAGAGATGTAGCTCAGCGCAGAGACCCTGGGTTCATTCCCCTGTAACATATACATAAGTGTGCAACCCCCCCCCCCATAAAAAAAAAGGGAAAGAGAGCCCTTTGAAGCATGCCTGGGGGGGGTGGGAGGTAAGGAAGTAAGAGCTAAACTCAGGTTTGGAATTGTGACTCAGCCCTCATTCCCTGGCTAAGGCTTATGCAGCAAAGTAGGGACCTGAACCTCTTGAGTCTCAGTTTTCTCATCTGCTAAATGGAGGCAATAAGAGCGGTTGGTATTCAAGTGATTAAAGCTGTACACGTCCTCTAAAGCGCAAACCAGTGATAAGAACGCTGTGCAGAGGATGAAGCCCATTAGCCCAAGCCTGCGTCAGCAGGCTCCCAGCAGGCAGTAGCACTCACTATTGCTGTTCTCGCATTGTGGTTATGATGGACCATGGGAGTTCCAGAAGGGACGAATCCCTCGACGGATACTAAATGGCCTGGGGAGGAGATGGGGCTCGGAGACTGGGTTAGAGAAGAGAACAAGGACTAACCAGCCAGAGGGAGCAAAATGTCTCAATTGTCAAGGAGAGTGGAATACAGCTTTTGGCACATGAACTTAGTGTCACTCAACAGCATTCTAGAATTATTAAACAGATGGTCTGGGAGCACGCTACAAAGAACTATGCTGATTCCAGAATTAATTCATTAGATCATGTTGTGCAGACCTCCCAGGAACTTTCATTACCATATTCACTCAACGATTTATTATCAGCCCGATAGGAAAAGCAGAAGCTGTATTGGCAAAGGACTGAATGAAGTTTCCCATGCTGCTGGTGACAGCATGGGCAGCCCGGGGCACTTCTCTGGGTGATCTGTAGCAGTGGGCTTTGGGGCTCTGTCCAGGCGCTGGAGAGTCGGCGGGAGCACAGAGTGGGCGAATGGCACAGTGGAGAACAGTGGGCCCTTTATCCCTGGAGAGGTGTCCGAAGACCCTCAGGGAGTGACTGACAGCGTGGATAGTGCCAACCTTTATACCATGTTTCTGCCTGACCTACATAGCAGTGAGAACTTTTTTCAGGTGCTGAGGATTGAACCTAGGGGCTTGCGCATGCTAAGCATAGACTACCACAGAGCACGCGCCCCCCACCCCATAATAAAATTTAATTTATAAATCAGGCACGGTAAGATATTAATGACAGTAGCTCATGGCAAAATAGACCAGTCATGACAATATACTCTATTGAAAATTATTTAAATTGTGTGAATTGTTTATTTCTGGAACTTTCCATTTATTATTTTTCTGACCAAAGCAGACCGTAGATAACTGAAGCCATGGGTAAGGGATGACTACTGTGCATCACTGGCGCTTAAGAATTTAGCTATTTTAGAGCTAAATAATAGAAGGACAACAAGCAAGTAATATTATATATGAAGTTTGGAAAATACGGACGATCATAAAGAAGTAACTAAAAGACACTTGCAATTATACCCGAGTGGCACAGTTTAATAACATGACCAAGAAGATGACTGTGGATCTTGGTGATGTTTGAGATGCTGAGGGGTTCAGGATTGTTGAACCCATAAAGAGAGTCCAGCTGTCAGCGTTTGACAAGTTGGCAGCTGGAGGGGAGAATCTGTAGGCTGTCCTGTCCTGTTCAAGAGTGAGGCCTGGAACACGGAGGCTCAGAGGGGTCAATTTCAGTTCAGGAAAACAGCAACACCTTCCTGGAAGTAATTCTGCCTGCCAGTGGGAGGAGCCATCTCAGCAGAGAGGGAGGAGGCAGGAGGGTCCGGCCCTATGTGGGGAGCTTTCTGAGTGTTACCAGAGTCCCTGGCCTGCTCTGACTTCCTTTCTTTCTGAGGTCTTTGTATCTCCAGATAGAGACATGGAGGCAGAAAGAACTGTGGTCCATTGTCACTAAAAGTGAGTGTGTAGCACTCATAGTAAAACAGTGTGCTCTCCATTTCGTTACAAGCATATAGTTAAGTGTATATTCATTGAAAAGAGATAGCAAGAAAACGAATATTAAAGCTCGGACTGCAGGAGATGCTTTTCACTTTTGGACTTGATTTTTCCAACTTTGCTGCAATGGATTTACTTTCAAAGCCAATAAATGTCATGTAAAAGTCGATCTCTCTCCTACCTGTGTGAGGATCCTTTCTTTACTGAAAGAGTTTGTCAGGGTTGGGGTAGGAGGGAGTGTTTTCCACGTAATTCCATAGAATGGAGTTGACTGGAAAGGGCCTTGAAAGTCAGGCCAGGAGTTGGCTTTGATTGTTGTTCATTACAGTGGCAATGAGAAAGACTTTATTTGCCAAGCCAAATTCAGAACTGATGACTCTTAACAAATAATAGTGGCGTATTTATGGGGACACAGAGACAGAACAGAGTAAGATGCAATTTAGTCAGCTTGGGCTGCCACAACAAAATAACATAGGCTGGTGGCTTAAACAACAGAGATTACCTTTCCCACAGTCTGGAGGCTGGAAAGTCTCAAGTCCAGTGGTGTTCAGGGCCTGGCCAGGGCCCTTCTGGCCCACAGAGACTGCCTTTTGGCTGTGTCCTTTCGCAGTGGAGAGCAGGGACTCTGGTCTCTCTTCCTGTCCCCGCCATGTAACTCGTGTCACAGGAGCCCCACCTTCACGACCCCTAACCTAACCACCTTCCGAATCTCCTCTAAATGCCATCACCTGGGGCGTTAGGGTGTCAACATATAAATTTCAAGAGGACACAAACATTCAGTGCATAGCAAACAGTATTATAATGGGGAATCTTGGGGGATTCTTAAGAAAGTGATGTTCATTTTTTCATTCATTCATTCATTCATTCACTTAGCATTTAGGAATCACTAGCTGTATGCTGGATACTGTGCCATGTACCTGATGCCTGCAGGTCTTGTGGGAGTTGAATGCAGGATACACTAGAAGGTGAAGTTAGTCAGGCGAGTTAATGGGCACCTGAAAATCCAGGCAAGAGGTTCTGAGTCTCGGGAAGGAGTGATAAGAATGGAAACTTTGGTGGTATTTGAGGAAGGTCTTCCTCTGCTTCACAGTTGCCTTAAGGGTTCTTGGCACTGTGAACAGGACAAGGTGCACCACGGACACCCAGCAAGCATCAGGCAGGTAATGGGAATGTTACTGTGGGTGCAAGAAGGGTGTAGACTGAACCAATGATGAATAATGATTTACTTAATCAACATTTCGTTGCAATAACCATTTCCCCAATATTATCCATGTGTCAGCTTTATTGCCTAATGGTGAAGCTACAAAAATAAGACACAGTTAGCACCTTAATGCAGTCCAGAGTGGAGCAGCGTGAGGAGAGAGAACCAACTAGAAGTAATGCAAGTGCTCACAACAGGCTGGCATAGTGGCATCTAAGGGAAAGCCAGATAAAGTTCTGATTAGTCCAGCCTGTGGGCTCCAGGAAGGCACCAGGGAAGAGGTGACATCTGAGTTGTCGTTTCAAGGCACAGCCCAGTTTGCTGGAGGACAGTCCCAGCACGGGGTCAGCGTCCACCCACCACATACACAGGTATCGCCACCACCACCACACTGGCCAGAGCTCTGTGCATTCCTAGAATGCTGTCTGTCCTTTCTAGTGTTTATTTCACTGCTGTGCCACTTTACCTGCCTGTCCCTCACCCTCTGCACTCTTTCTGCACAGAGCTGTAGCCCCAGTGAGGAGTGCAGTGTTTGTCAAATGAATGAATGGCAACACATTGGTGGGGAGAGTGCCTGGAGTTGAGGCCAGTGAAAAGGTGGATGCAGAAATCTCCGAGATGACTGCAGTGTCCATAGGCAGAGACAGAGGACTGAAAGGGAGAGCATTTTCCTACTGATAGGTAACTTCCAGGACCACTGAAGTTGGGGCTCCTCTACTGCTCTGTGCCGCTGAATCCTGCAGAGTAGCAACAATATGTGGCCCACACTCTGCCTGGCATCTCCCTAGCCACCTGCCCAGCAGGGGAGCATGTTTGAGGGGATTCTCATCACCTCCCCTCACCTCCTTTCCTAATCCTTTCCCTCCCCTTCCCTCTCCTTCTCTTTCATTTTCTTTTTTGAAGCAAGGTCTTGCTAAGTTTCTCAGGCTGGCCTCAAACTTGTGATCCTCCTGCCTCAGCCTCCCAAGTACTATAGCTGGGATTACAGGCACATGCCACTATGCCCTGCTTATCAGATTTTTTGATGTATAGATTTCCGGGTGATTCGAACAATAAAACCTGAAATGCTCTGAAATCTTATAGCTCATATACAAAAGAAACTGACAGAGGTTTCTGCAAGTTTAGCAACAATCTGGAATGTTTATTTACATGACAATACCAGTCACAATTTGTGAATGTGAACATTTTCTAAACTAAGCATAGTAAAAACCAAGATTGCATCAACCATGTTAGAGGAAAGAGTAAATATATATTTTTCTCTATGAAAAAAATTACAAAATTGTGACAGAAGAGGAAATCAAAGCATATGCACCTAAAAAAGATGGAGGAAAAATTTAATAGGGGTGGACTGGGCTGTTAATAATGTTATTTTTCTGGATTTAGTGACAGTTGTATTTCTCAGCGTTTTAACATTTGTAACTTGCTATGCTTCTTATACTCATTCTAAATAAAATTTTGTATTTGCACTAATTTTGTATTATTTTTCTTGTAGACTTACACACACACACACACACACACACACACACACACACACATACTGTATGAGCTTCAGATCCCTTCATGCCCACAGGTCTATGACTTGGCTGTTCTCTTTGGGCCTCCATGTCTTTCTTCTTAGTCAGAGCTAGAGCCCTGACCTTCACCAGCCCCTCTTCAAGGGAGAATTAGAGATGCGTCTGTTAATCACACCATCATCCCTCATGCCTGCAGAGGCAAAGTACCACGGCGGTAGGCCATGACTTCATTTGGTTCTCACTGCAGACTAAGAAGAACTCCACATTTTCATTGCAGGCTGGGCGTGGTAAGGTCCTTGGCATTGGGCTGGGCAATGGAGGGGCCAGAAGTTAAATCCCTACAGTCTGGTCCTCTGTGATGGTGCCCCACGCTTCCTGGCAATTAGCACGTTTGAGTGTGTGGTCACGGCTACACCCTTCCAGCTGGTGTGGAGATGGGCCCAGCTCCTGATCCTGTGGGCCGGGAGCTGGAAACCAGCAGCAGTCTGGGAGTTGCACCCAGCTGAGCCGACAGGCTCTTCCTTTCTGAGCACGAAGAGGGACTGACAGTTTCTCCTTGGGCCCGTGGGCATCTGTAATGGCAGAATTTGGAGTGGGTGGGGGAAGCATCAAAGTCGTTTGGGGAACTCGTACCATATAGGAACCGTGTATCTCACGTCAACCTATTCTAACAGGCGAGCAAGGGCGGGCAATAGACAGGTGCATTTCGGAGTTTCCCAGACAAATCTGATACCCACCCACTGCCAGGATAAGAACCACACCCAAGGGGCTCATGGGACCACCAGAGAGCCCATGGGGACCCAGATCTGCTCAAAGATGAATGGGGCCATCTGCCCTAGAGCAGCATAGAGCTGGGCTGGCGGCCAGAATGCCCAAGGGGCGTCCCTGGCCCACTGCCTCAGAAGCCGTTTGACTGGACAAGGCACTCAACACTGCGTATCTCTATAAGATGGAAATAACTGATGCTTCCTTGAATGAGACAGTGTACTGAGCACAGACTCTGACACACACCACTCGAGAATGTCACCACGGCTGCTTTTTCCTACACTGGCATCACCCAAAGGGGAAGAAGAAGGAGTATTTTCTTCCTGCCTTCTCTTCTCCATCCTTCACTGGAAGAGGCGGAAGTCAATGGCCAAAGGCTCAAAGGCTCATCTCGAAATCCACCCCAGCCAGAGCTCCTTTCACTGCGGGCCAGGCACCACCCTCCTTTGTCTGGAGCTGGGAGACCGGTTTGGGAAACTGGAGAGTGTCTGGTGTCACCGTGTCCTGTCTCTTCTGGGGCTGTCCCCATGCAGACAGACTTTCCCTTTCAGCATGAACAGGTGGGAAGCCTGGAACCAGAGAAGACAGCCAGGGTGGGGTTGGAGGGCTGGCGCCGGCAGGGGGAGATGGTTTTCACAGGCTCCCCGGCCTCCCTGTTTCACTTTCTTGGCAGCCCTGATTCCCAAGGTGCTTCTAGAGTCCTGCTACCAAAGCACTCTCCATTCAAGGGCAAAGGGGTTCCATAACCTGGTTTTCACCAGGCTGCTGACAACCAGATACATTTTCATTAAAGACAGAGCAATGCCTACAATAGAGTTCAGTTGGCTGCAGGCCCTTTCTTCAGATGCTCTCCTCCAGGGCTCAGGCTGGGGGAAGCTGGGGCCTTGGCATCCTCTGGGCCACACATGCTGAGACACCTCTAGGGGCTGCTGGGGCTGGGAAGCCAGGGAGAGAGGAGTGTGTTGTGAGGCCTCACTGGCCACCCCATCCCTGTCCCCATCTCTGCCCACCTCACCCCTCCCAAGCCTGAAACCAGTGAGTATGGTCAGCACTTGAACTCAGAACTCTGTCTTCTAGTTCCTACTGGCCCCGGGCAGGCTGGCAGTAGAGACAGAGAGGGAACCTTCATAGCCGCCATCCTCCCTAGCTCCTCCTTAGCCTGAGGGGTCCTGCTGCTTTTTTGGGGTACGTGTTTACAGTACATAATGATTACATTCACCGTGGGGAGTTGGTACATTTCTTCATGCCCTTTCCTTGCTCACCCTTCCCCATCCCTCCAACTCTTAATCTGCGGGGCCCTTGTGGGTGCTTGATGAGGACCTGGTGCTTGCCCTCCCTCTCCAACGCGAGGTCTGCAGCTCCTCTCTGGAGGGTTCCTATCCCCTCAGCCTGGGAGCTTGGGAGGAGGGGACAAAAGAGAGGATCTCACCCCAACTCGCTTTCCTCCCCAGGGCTCAGGGATTGACGGTATGTGTGTGTGTGTGTGTGCACGCGTGTGTGCATGTGTGTGTGTGCTTTAGAAGCAGCTTCCCCAGAGCCCTGCTGAGCTGATGAGATGAGCTGCCGCCCACATTATTCCTTTTGTCCTTACTTGCCCTGTCCCCTAAAATACCTGCTGGACACCCTCCGGCCTCTTCCTGTCCCCTGCCACGAAACAAAAGCCAAAGCCTCTGAAACTGCCCTGCCAGGCCGTGGGGTCAGCCCCCGAGTGCCACATGGGAGCCTCGGCATCCATTCCATGAAGGCAGCCAAGGAATGTGGCCCTGCTGGGTGGGGGGAGCCAGGATTTTAGGGCCCTACTCTGCCTCTTCACACAGCTCAGCCACCTGCGTCCTCACATGTCCCGTGTCCTGGATGCCAGCTTCTGTGTTCTATCCTCGGATCCTTCTGATGCCAAAGCCGGTGTTCCTTCCTCTCCACACGGCAGTCAGAAGTAACAGATTTGATGTACGCACAACCAAATGGAGGAGCTTAAAACAGAGTCAGAGAAAAAAGTCAGAGGGAGATCCATAACACAACCCATTTACATTAATTAAAATTATTCATGCGCAAAACAAGAATGTATGGGTGCGAAAAATACAAAACTGGCTAGAAAGGTGCTAATGGAGGGAGAAAAAGGGAGTAGAGTGGGTTCAAAAAGAAAGAAGAGAGCCAAGCATAGTGGCACACCCTTGTAATCCTAGCACTCTGGGAGGCTGAAGCAGGAGAGTTGCAGGTTTGAGCCAGCCTGGGCAATTTAGCGACTTAGGGAGACCCTGTCTCAAAATGAAACATAAACAAAGGGCTTGGGATATAGCTTGGTGGGAAGGCCCTAGGTTCAATCCCCAGTCTTGCAAAAAAGAAAAAAGAAAAATTACAAAAAGCGAGAGTGAGAAGAGAAGGGAAAGGTGAGGGGGAAAAGAAGGAAAGAAGGAAGGAAAGAAAGGGCACGTTAGGGACCCAGTCTCACACTGAGTGACCACAGGCCACAGGATTCCCGAGGCAAGGCCATTCGAATGTGCCATCAGGGAGATGCAGGCTGCTGCCTCAGGCTGCTGTGTCCAACCCACCCGTCCTTCCACGGTGTCGTGGCTCCAGGCCTGGAATCCAGGGTGGCCAGCACGGTTCCCAGCACAGAGGAGGTTTGTAACACATAATGATAATACAGTGAGACAACCCTAATATAGAAAGAATATTCAGAAGCTGAAGGAAAAAAAATTTCAAATCCAATCCAAACTGCAAAATATACTAATAAATAATTGACACACAAACACAAAAATGACATAAAAATAGTCCTGAAATAAAGGAAAAGATTTACCTATATACATCCAAATTAAGAGAGGTGCTAATTTTAAAAATACACTGAGATACCATTTCTCGCTCATCAGATTTGCAAAGCTGCAGTAGCTTGACAGTTGCCTCCGCTGGTGAGGCTGTGGCGAGCCGGCCTTTCGGGCACAGCTGGGGGAATGCAGAACGGAACGCAGAGGCATTTGTTGACACCCACGAACACTACCTAGACATTTACCTTCCAACCTGTAACCCCATTCTAGGAATTTAGCCAGAAGATACACTTCATCAGGGTGTAAAAACACAAGCACACATGATTTATAGAGCACTTTTTGCTGAGGGGGGAGGATGACCTGGAGATTGAACCCAGGGCCTTCACACTTAGCTACTTCCCCAGCCCTCTTAAATTTATTTAAACTTTTGAGACAGGTCTCGCTAAGGCACTAAATTTCCCAGGCTGGGCTCAATCTTGGTGACCCATCTGCCTGAGGCTCCCAGATGTCCTGCAGTTGCAGGCAGGCACCTCCATGCCTGGCTGGCTTACGGCAGCATTGTTTGTAATTGCAAAGTATACAGTGTGTCTCAGTGTCAAAGCCTAAGAGATTGGTGGAACAAGCCAGGAGCCATCCACACAGTGAGATGCGGGCAGATGTGAAATTGAATGAGGATCCTCTCACTGAGCAAATAGGCAGTGGTTTTAGGAAATGTTATAAAGTAAAAAAACAAAATGCAAAGAGACTACATAGTATACTATATTTTATGTAAGAAATAAGGGAAATAAGAAACTTGCATGTTTTTGATTTTTTTTCTCTTTTCCTTTTTTTTTTGGTGCTGGGAATGGAACTCATGGTGTTCTACCGCTGAGCTAAATCCTCAGCTCCTTGATTTGTTTTTTCCAAAAGGAAGTGTAAGAAGCCCAAACTCGAAATTAATGAACTTGGTCATCTATATGGTGGGGAGTGGGGTTTCCAAGAAGAAGCCAGTGATGTGACTCTGGTAATACCTTTTAAATGTAGTTTCACTTTGGGAATTCTGTTAGTAGCCTATATGTTAAAATCAACAAGAATGTGGGGAACCCTAAAACTGAGTTTAAATGGAAATGAATGAATCAAACTGTATTTCGAATGAATAAAATAACCACGATGAAAGAAAAAAGGTAACCCAAATAATTTTTGAACACAGTAACTTTGACCATATGTCCTCAGACATCAGACAGAAAAGAAGCACAAGTAAAATCTCTTCTTACTTAGCTTTCTTTTTGTAGTGGTACAAAGAGCATTATTGGGACAATGGACAAACTTGGAATAGAGATTTTAGATTAGAAAAAAAGAATTGTATTAAAGTGACAAATGTAAATAATCATTATAATGTTTCAAATCTCCCAAAGTTGATAACTATATGGTGGTTTTATGAAAGGACATTTTTGTTTATAGGAAATACATGCTGAAGTAGTCATCTGAGTTTTCTTTTTTCTTTTTTGCAATTTTGAAGTTATCACAAAATAAAAAAAATTTTTTAAAGCTAGTATGGTGGGACATTCCTGTAATCTCAGCTACTCAGGAGGCTGAGGCAGGAGATCGTAAATTCTGCCGGCCTGGACAATTTAGCAAGACCTTGTCTTCAAATAAAAAATAAAAAGGGTTGGAGATGTAGTTCAGTGCAAAGGCCCTGAGTCCAATCCCCAGTACCACCACCAGAAAGAAAAAAGAAGTGTAATAAAAGCACTCATATATTGTACAGGTACTATAAATTTGTAGTCTTTAGAACAGTCTGAAGCAAGAACTTTATTATACCCATTTTGCAGATGAGGAAACAGGCTCAGTGAGTTTATATTACTTGCCCGAGATCACACTGCTGGTAACTTTTTGGGATAGTTTGAGGCCAGGTCTGCCCAACTCTAGAACCTTTGGTTCCAATCCACTGCCTCTCTCAGAGGCCTAATGAATGAAGGAGAAGGGCTCCTGCCCTTTCAATGCCTCGGTATCCTCCTATCTCACTGATGTGTGAGACAGGCTAACAAGGTGACAGTGTGAGGCAAACAGAAGAAACATTCTCAGCATGTCCCAGGGGTGGTAACTTGGCCAAGGAGGGGCACAGGGAAGCTGCAACCAGGAGGGCTTTCATGATGGTGGGGAGTGGCCAGAGATCCAGCTACTCACAAGAGGGTAGGTCTGTGTGTGTGCAGCAGAGAGACTGGGGACGGGATGACAGTGAAGAAAAGTCTGGGCTTGCTGTGAGCCAGGAGGAGCCATTTCTCATTCTAAGTCCTGGTCTCCCTTAGCCCCTTGGTGAAGGGGCCAACCCTCCTCTGGGAGAAACTGTCCCGAGTTGTTTGAATCATTCTGTTTCTTCCTGTAGTCAGCAGAATAAAAGAGACAGGTGAGCAGGTCCTTGATGCTCAGGCATCTTGCCCTCCAGAGGGGCTGGAAGGCCAGCTGCCTGGGCTGGGAGCCCTGAGGGACCTGCCAGCTAGCCCGGGGTGTTCCATGAGGTTGTTGCTGCACAGCCCTGTGTGGGCAAAGCCAGGAAGGGGAGCTGCTCTGATTGCAGTGGGAGGAGGCGCTTGGCTTCTGCTGGGTGGACCCCTCCCCCACCCTGAACGACCTTGACTGAGTCCCAGAGCTCAGCGTGAAAGACATGCCCTGGTCCCTGGTAAGACCTCCCCGATCTTCTCTGCTGCCTCCCTGAGTTCCCTTCCCACCCTGAGGCTGCCTGGTCATTAAATTACCTTGGTTTTCCCACGATCAGACATTAACTTAGCTTGGTTTTGCCCCAACCATCACAGAAGTAGGGCATTTGGCTGTCACCCTAGCATCTGTGCTGATGCAGGGGCCTCCTCCCGGCAGGTGCCAGGAGATGACAGGGAGTGGGTGAGGAGAACCACGAACGGGGAAGAACATCCCTAGCCATGCTGAGATGCAGGGGCCTGCCCAGTGTACCAAAAGTGGATGGCACACCGGACTTCACACGGTCCTCTCTCTAACAAGCAGGGGCAAGCGAGCACACTCTTGCTCTCCATTCTCTCTTACCTGGTCAGGGGGGTAGTTGTTGGGGGGCCTGGCTGAATGATCGTCCACCCTACCCATCCCTTCCTCACCTCTGGGAGCACCCCTACTAGGTCTTTCTGTTCCCAGCCCCCAAGGAGCCCAATCTAGACTGAAACTAAGAGGAAATTTATAAAGCTTTGCAAAAGAAGCTGAGAGGGAGCTAGCTGACCCTCCTGGATAAACAGAAATTATGGCAAATAGCACCAACAACAGACAAGGCTGCTCTGTGACCATGACAGGCCGAGACAGAAGTAAGTCCCCTCTCCCAGCAGAACCATACAAACATACAGAACCCCCTACCCCAGCTCACAGGAGTGGGGGCCACACCCCTATGTTCTTGCCTTGCCCCTTCTTGTTAGGTCAGGACCTTGAAGCTACCTAGTCATAGAATGGTCTTGCTTCCTGGCTCTATCCAGTAGAGGGAAAATCCCCACTTCCTCCCACCCTTTGGAAAGTCACTAAGCACAAGCCTGAACTCTACAACCCTTCTGCCTCCCTCTGATTGGGATGCACTGTACTTCCCCAACATGTGCGGTCTCCCTCGTTAAACCCACATCAGTAACTCCAAATTTCAGTCAAAGAGGTGTATGCCCAGGTCCTGTGTGTGTTTGTGTGTGTGTGTATGTGTGTGTAGTTCTGGAGATTGAACCCAGGGCCTTTGCACTGTGCTATAGTCTCAGCTCTTTAAAAGAATTTAAAGGGTTGGGGATTTTGCTCAGAGGTAGAGCACTTGCCTGGCAAGCACAAGGCCCTAAGTTTGATCCCTAGCATCCCCCCAAAAAAATTTAAAAAAATTTTATGACACAAGGTCTTGCTAAGTTGCCCAGACTAGGCTTCAACATGGGATCCTTCTGCCTCAGCCTCCCAGAGTGCGGGGATTAACAGGTGTGCTCCACCATGCCCAGCTTCCCTGTGGTCCTTGACTAATGGGCCTGAGTTGGTTGTAAGGTGCTTAGAACGAGAGCAGAGACACTTTCTTTCAGGTGCTCTGTGCTTTGTCACACATCTGTTCTTACGGTATGCTGAGGCGGGACTTGGACTCAGCAGCCTTCCATTCCACACTCAAGTCATGTTTCTGCCACCAGCTGCATGACCTTGAGCAAGGCCGTGAGCTGAGAGTTTCGGTGTCCACAGCTATAAAGCAGAAGAGGACAAGCCCTGCTGCCAGCCTGGGCGGGGAAAGGAGTGAGACCAGGATATTGAGGTGCCCTGGGAGGAGTCTGACCTCTGCAGAATTACCCAAATTCTCACCACAGAATTCATTTTCAACAATTTTTGAGCCAATAAAACATTTAGTAAGCATACATTTTTGCTCCAGTTTTTTCCCTTTGGTTTTATTTTCATGTTAAACTTGAGTACAATTTCTTATGTATTATTTTGTTTTGATTATATTCCTCCGTGGAGTTTTTTATATCCCCTGCCTTCCTTTCCCACCTCCTTCATCTCTTAGTCTCCTTCCCATTTGCCAAAGATCTTCCTCCCTATTTCTGTTTGTCTTTTATTTTACTCTTTGATTTATTTATACTTTGGGTTTCTCGTATGAGAGAAACCATATGATTTTTAAGCTGTGTGTCTGATTTATTTCACTTAACATTATGGATGCAAGATGCATCCATATTCCTATCAATGACTCAAATTGATCTTTTATAGCAGAGTAGTTCTCCATTGTGTATAAATATCACATTTCCTTTGTCCACACATCTGTTGATGGACAAATAGGCCACTTCCACAAAGTAGCTGTTATAAATTGTGCAGCTATAAAGATGGGTATGCATGTATCACTATAATATGATGTCGTTAACCACTTACCTGTCCAATTATTTAAATACAGGATGACCAAAAATTGTGTATTTTTTCATTAATTTTTATAAGATAAAATAGCACAAAATATAAAAAGGACAGTTTTGTTGTTTGTTTGTTTTTGGTTTTTTGAGACACAGTCTCGTTCTGTAGTTCAGGCTGGACTTGAGCTCTCTATGTAGCCTGGGCTGGCCTCGAAGTCATGGTGACCCTCCTACCTCTGCCTCCCGAGTGCTGGGATTACAGGCTTGCACCACCACACCCCACCTAAAATGAAAGTTTTATCAAATTTATTCAGGAATTGACTGGCTGAAATGACACCTGCCTGAGTGATGCTCAGCCAAACTGTTAAGTGGTTAACTCTCTTTTGCAAAGATACCTAGAAGGGTAACAGCTGGGTCAAAGAGAATTTCTATTTTAAGTTTTTTGAGGAATCTCCATACTGATTTCCATAGTGGTAGTACCAGTTTACACTCCCACCAACAATGGAGAAGGGTTTCTCCCCCACACTGGTCTCACCAGAGTTTGTTATTGCTTTCTTAATGATGGCTATTCTTTCTAGAGCAACGTGGGATCTCAGTGTTGTTTTAACTTGCATTAAAATTTCTAATGGCCAGTGATGTTGAACATGTTTTCATGTATTTCTTGGCAATTTGTGCTTCTTCTTCTGAGAATGTCTATTCATTTCAGTTGCTCTTTTTTGGGGGAGGGTGGTGCTGGTGATAGGATTTAGGGCCTTCCACTCCCTAGGCAAGTGCTCTACCACTGGGCTAAGTCCCCAACCCCTGTTGCTCATTTTCTAATGGGGTCTTTTATTCTGGGGAGGAGTCTAATTTTTTGGCGTTCTTTGTATATTCTAGATACTAATTCCCTTTCTGAGGTGTAGCTGGCAAAAATTTGTCCCGTTCTGTAGGTTGTCTCTTCACTCAGTTGATTGCTTCCTTTGCTGTGCAGAAGCTTTTTAATTTGTTATGATCCCATTTGTCAATTCTTGATGTTATTTCTTGTGCAATTGGGGTTTCCAACACTTTTGAGAGTGAAAAGGGACACTATTAATTACACTGAGGCAACAGGTATAAACCAGGCCTCTCCCCAGAAAAACGGGAGGAAAGCTCACTTGCCCTTGGAGAAGCTATTGGAAATGAAGGCAGAGAGGTTGTGAGGTGCCCACGGGAGTTGGTGGGTGCGGTGAGGTGAAGAGGGGCCTCCCAAGGTTAGCCTCATAGCCGGTAAATGTAGTCTTATTTGGACAAAGGTCTTTGCAGATGTGACTAAGGATGAGATCATCTTTTTGTAGGTAGCCTCCAATCCAACAAGTATCCTTATAAAGATAGAAGACAGAGTATGTGGGGGAACAAGAAGCCATGAGGCCACTGAGGTAGAGTTTGGGGTGTTGTGGCACCTGGAACCACAAGGGACACCTGGAACCATAAGAAGCTGGAAGAGGCAGAAGCACTGTCTCCTAGATCCTTTGGTGGGAACATAACCTGTTGACATCTTGAATTTGGTTTTCTAGCACCAGAAACATGAGAGGATAGATTTCTGTTGTTTTAAGCACCATGTTTGCAGTAGTTTGTTATGGCGTTCCCGGGAAGTGAACACAGTTGCTGAGAGAGGCTTGATGGACACTTTCCCCAGGTGCCACATCCCTCCCAGGGATGCTGTCCGGGATTGCACTGTTCAGTTGTAGTGGAAGTCACCTGATGACTCCTGGCCCCTTGTGGCTTTTCAGCCTAGTACAGGGGGAGGTACAGCTGCAGCCCTGCAAGGGTCTCTCCTTGAGTGCCAGCCCAACCCCTGCTCTTGCCCAGCTGTGATGAGGGAGCAGCTGCCTAAGCAGCTGGTGTCTGGGGATGGCTCTTGTGTGGTGGGAAGAGTGGCTTAATCCACTCTGGCTGAAGGGTCATCTGGCCAGGTCCTGGTCCAAGACAGCAAAACTGGCTGAGAGCCAAGGAGGTGGAAGCAGGTGAGGATGAGGTCAGGTAGCTTGTACCAATCCCTCTCGTTATCTAATGAATTTGCTCACGCCTAGGCTTGATTACACTTCCTCTGCCCTGGGAATGCAGGGAAGGAGGCACCTCACATTCACAGTGGAATTTCAGGGATTATACTCAGTCTCTGGGACCTCTCCATGTCCCTCCCTCACCTTCTCCGTCATACTCCCCATCATCTCATCACACTTTTTGACTAGTCTGAAATTCCTCCATTGGTGCACCTGGGATCTGTAATATCCCACAATATCTTTCAGTAAGTAAATTCCTGAGGTCAAAGTCACTGGGCACACCTGTATGGATTCCCTGAGCAGGGAAGCAGGTGCTTGGAAGGAAGAGGAAAGACAGAAATCCAAAGCTAACTTTCACTTTCACATTGCTCTTGGGCCAGGCCTGCTGCCAAGCTTGCAGAACAAGTCAGAGATGGTTGGGAGGTTTGGATTTGCATCACCTCTTCCAGTGGTTTCCTTCTTTCCCCACACATTGCCAGCCTTGCTCTTCTAACTCACCTCTTATTTTCTCCGAAGCTAGACTCTGGGGCTGAGCTGTTGTCTATTCTCTAGTCTCAGAAAATTCACAACAGAAAAGGATAGAAGAAAACATTCCACTTAAAAATAGTTTATAGAGGGGCTAAGGATTTAGCTCAGTGGTTAGAGTGCTTGTCTCACAAGCGCAAGGCCCTAAGTTGATCCCCAGCACCAAAAAAAAAAAAAAAAAATGTTTATAGACAGTAAATGCAGTATGTTCTTTGTGGTGATAGTTTTAAGGGTTTTGGCAAATGCATATAATCAAGTACCCACCATCCCTGAACCAACACAGTTGCATCATCCCCTAAATTCCACGTGCTACTCTGTGGGAGTCATTGCTTCCCCTCAGTCTCTGACCCTCTAACTCGTTTGTCTTTCTAGTTTCACAGTTTCCACAATATCCTGTAAATAGAATTATTCGACATGTGGCCTTTTGGATCTGTCTTCTTTTTAATTTTTTTATTGATACATGTTTGGTACATGTAGTACCTAATGATTACATTCATTGTGGGGAGTTGGTACATGGACACGACATTTCTTAATTCTTTTTTAAAAAATCTGGATCTGGCTTCTTTTAGCAAAATACATTTGCGATTTTTCCATGTCGTGAGTTAAGTGTGAATCAACTCTTGTTTCCTTTTTACTGTATTATTCCATTTTGTGATGCGACATAGTTTGTTTATCCATTCCCCAGTTGAAGGACATCTGAATTGTCATCGGTTTTGAGGGATTATGAATAGAGCTGCTAGAAATATTTGCATATAGTTTTTCATTTCTCTTGGATAATACATAGGGATTGGATCGCTGCATCATGTGGAAAATAAATGCTTACCTTTACAAGATGTGCCAAAGTTTTCCAAAGTGTCTATACCATTTTTTTGTGGGATTGCTCTAGAAATTTGTTGAAAAAGCTATTTCTTCATTGCATTACTTTTGCACTCTTGTCAATAATCATGTAAGTGTGGGTCTGGATTCCCTGTGATGTTTTGTCAAAGTAT
>PVJO010004868.1:0-17414 GCA_004026905.1 Hystrix cristata
TCTACAGTTGTTTCTGCCTCCTCCATTCTGTTCCATTGATCTACATTTTCTGTTTTTGTGCCAGTACCATGCTGTTTTTATCACTGTACCTTTGTAATATAACTTCAAATCTGGGATTGTGATGCCTCCTGCTTTGCTATTGTTACCTAGGATTGCCTTTGCTATTCTTGGTCTCTTCTGGTTCCATAAGAATTTTTGGATTGTTTTCTCTAGATCTGTGAAGAATACTATTGGTATTTTGATTAAGTTGGTGTTAATCTGTATATCAGTTTTGAAAGTATGGCCATTGTGGCCTTATTGGTTCTGCCTATCCAAGAACAAGGGATTGTCCTGCCTCATCCTCCGAAGTGCTGGGGTTACAGGTGTGTGACACCATGCTCAGTGGCAATGATCTTTCCATTTTCTATGTCCTCTTCAATTTTCCTTTTTCAGAGAGGTGTAATTTTTGTTGTAGAGGTCTTTCACTTCCTTGGTTAGGTTAATTGCGAAGTATTTAATATTTCTTGATGCTGCTGTGAATGTTATTATTTTCCTAATTTCTTTCTTAGTTCATTATTAGTGCATAGGAATGTTACAGATTTTTGTTAAGTGACTTTGTGTCCTGTTAGATTGCTGAATTTGGTTATTAATTCTAGGAGTCTTTTAGTAGAATTTTTTTGGTCTTATAAGTAGTGGATTGTGTTATCTGCAAATAATGATACTCTGATTTCTTCCTTTCCTATATGTATCCCTTTTATTTCTCTCTTGCCTGATTGCTCTGACTAATATTTCTTATTTACTTTTAGTATTCACTCATTTCTATTCATAATCTAAGTCCTTAGATAACCTAGGTGTTGTTTTTGTTGTTAGTAGTAGTATTATTTTCAAGACGGAGTCTTGATATGGAGCCCAGGCTGGTTTAGAACTTCTAGGCTCAAGTGATTTTTCTGTCTCAGCCTCCCAAAATGTTGGGACTACAGGCACATGCCACAATATTGGCAGTTAAGTTTAACTTAGTTATTAGGTAGTCTTAATGTATCAGTGGTAACATTTCCTTGGTTTCCTAGTTCTTCACATTGGTCACTCAAAGATTCCCATTTTGTTAGAAACCTGAGTGGACACTTACTTTCCTAAATTTTCCTGGTCAGTTAATATCTTGGCCATGTGGTCTTCTTTGGTCTTTTCCTTGCCGAATCTCTCCATTTTCTAGTTTTCATTTCCTTCAAGCAAACCAATTTCTTCCAGCCTTAAATCTCTCCCTGGTTACCCATCTTCACTGGTGTCATAAGATGGTTGCCACTTTACTTAGTTTTATTGTCTTTCTCATCAGTTATTTCTCTTAGTGGAAAACTTAACACTCACATTTACCTGTAAGGAGAAATGTTTTGTATCTAGATTAATAAACATACCTCAGGGGCTGGGGATTTAGCTCAGTGATTAGAGTGCTTGCCTTGCAAGCACAAGGGCCTGAGTTCGATCCCCGGCACCACAAAAAAAAAAAACAAAAAAACACAAAAAAACATACCTCAGGCTCTCCTGGAGCTGTAACACATTTGTGTTATGAGGGGATGATGGCAGGGTTTATTTTCTTAGTAAAATTTTTTAGACAAGAAAAAAATAAGAGTTGGATAAGTAGTTTTAGAGCCTTAAAAATAAAACTTCTTAGCCAAGTTTGGTGGGTTATGCCTACAATACTAGAAGCTGGGAGGTGGAGGAAGGAGGATCATCATGAGTTTGAGGCCAGCCTTAACTCTGTAGTGGGGCCCTGTTTTAACCCCCCCCCAACAAACAAATACCCGACAAAAATGAAACTTTTCTTTTTTTTTGCTTTACTTTTTTTCTTCTGATTTGATTTTCAATGCCTTTATATGCCTGTTTGACATTTATAAAATTCTTCAAATTCTTAAATTTACACTTTTAAAAAATATTAAAAAGGGAGTTGGGGATTTAGCTCAGTGGTGGAGCACTTGCCTAGCAAGCACAGGGCCCTAAGTTCAATCCCCAGCACCCTAAATAAATAAATAAATAAATAAATAAATAAATAAATAAATTAAAGAAACTCAAATTCTAATCTATTCTATTGAAGCTCTATTGTTTTTCTTAGTTCATTGGGTAACTGGAAGGGTTTTTTTAGATTTTTAAAAATATATTTTTGTTAGTGTTTATTAATTTCACAAAATATTGGGCTTTAATGTGGTATTGTCATATATACATATATTATATTTCAGTCATCACCACCCCTCTCTTCCCCTTACACTCCTCTCCCCCAGCTTATTCCCTTCCTTGTGTCTGATAATAGTCTCCCTTGTACTTGCATGCCATCTTTTTCAGATTGCACATAGTAGGGAAAACATTAATTGGAATTTTTGAGACCACTGTATACTTCTTTTTCAGAACAGATGCGTAAATCAGTTTTATGTCCTGTGCCTTTGGGCACCATTAGTAGTTCTCATTCAATTGTCAAATCTTGTTCTTTGCTTCCTGAGAACATCTTACTTCTGTACCTTCACTTTCATGTTCAGGCACTGTGAAAAGCCACGTCTTGGTTTCTCCTATTACCTTAATCCTTAACCATAAATGGAGATGGTTGGTAAAGTATAGCTGCTTCTATGTCTGCAAAATGACTTACAAAAAAATTAAAAACCCACCCTCCCAAAACCCCCTGAAAATTGTTAGATTTTAATGTAGCCATATTCTATCTAATTGAAGGGGATACAGAAGAAGTAATTCATCTGCATGAAAAGAAATTAGAAAAGATGTAATAATGTGGGATATTCACATAAGCTGGGTGCATGGCAACCTTTGCTTAGAAACAGGTTTATAATATAGATGCAGAAGAGAGAGAAATTCTGAAATAGGAAGTGAAATGAACATTTTGGTGGTTATGATCAATTTAGAATACTTACAAAATAAGTAATAAAAGATAGGTCAAGTTCTGATTGTGAAAGTTTCTGTGACTGGGAGAATAGCCACAGAATTCTATCACAAACTCTTATTCTTCACTAGTTCCTTTGTTTGGACTTGGAAAACAGGTATTAAATTCTAAGGGAACTTAATGGGAAAAGAGGATATCTACACTCCTCATGCCTGTACTGGCTTTGGGTTTGGGTGCTCTCATATCCTCTTTTCTTACTTCCTGTACCTTTACTTTCATGTTCAGTCATTGTGAATTTAAAGTTTAGGTTTTACAAGTTAATCCCCTGGTAAGAATCCTTGCCAGAGGAAAAAAGCTAAAGTTTTCTTTATGATTTCCTAGAGACCAAAGCAAGCTGTGACTAGGTAAAATTTAGTGTTGGTTACTTTCTTACCTTTTTTTAAGGTCACCTGACCTTCTTCTGATCACCTAACAAATGTTTATTGAGCATCTGCCTTGTGCCAGGCAGTATGCTGCTTTGGGAGATGTAATCATGAATAAAGCCACTCACTCAAAGCTTACAAACTGGAGCAATGACCTTTTTCAACGTGACCCATAGTAAGAAATGTGTTTTACACCCTGACCTAGTGTACATGTGTGTACCTGAAGAGAGTTTTATGCTCTTACACATGATACCTTTTGATTTCCTCCTGCTCCTCCCTTTCCTTCTTTCTTCCCTCATTCCCTCGCTCCCTCCCTTCCTTCCTCCTTTCCTTCCTCCCTCTCTTCCTCTCTTCCTTCCTTCCTTCTTTTCTCCCTACCCCTACCACTCTTCCTCTTTCTCCTTCTCACACTGGGGATTTGAGCCCAGGGTCTTCACACTGACTTGCATCCTCAGCCCTTTTCTTATTTTTTCTTTTATTTTGAGACAGGATCTCACTAAGTTACCCAGACTGTGTTTCGACTTGTGATTTTCTGGTCTTCAGGCTCCCAGAATGTGGGGGTTACAGGCATGTGCCACTATGCCCAGCTCATTTTGATATTTCCTGTTCTCTTCTGTTTCACAACAGAGTAATTCTGGTGTAATGGCAGTTTCGAAAGCACTGGTCCAGTGTCTTCCATGGCTGTCACTTCACTCTGTGTGCCAATATTTGTCACACTCCTACAGGAATGGCCCGTGGCTTGTCCTGCTGGATCTTCCACAGGTCCAAGCTTTCTCCTTTACTGAACTAAGCTGGCTAGACTCAGTTATTCCAGAGCCTGAATGTCTACACTACAGTACTTCTAAACTATTTGAATCTAAACTGTTACAAAGTTCTTGCCAAATTTTAAGGGTACCATTGGATTAACAGTTTACCTCTTCAGAACATTTGCATTAGAATCTTTTAAGAATTAGGATTTTACTGAAAACATTGGTGTACTCATTAACAATAGCCCCAGTTTTACACCTACCTTCCTCCACCTCCTGGTCCCTGCCTCACTTCCTACTTCCTGTCTCAGAGTTTGACTACTCCTAAGTACCTCATGTAGGTGACACATACAATATTTATTCTTTTGTGTCTGGCTTATTTCATTAGCAGATTATCTCTGGGGTTCATCCATGTTGTAGCATCCATCAGAATTTTCTTTCTTTTTAAGGCTGAATATCTTTTATATGTATATACTGTATTTTGCTTACTCATCACTGGATGTTTTGGGTTGTTCTATCTTTTGGCTATTGTGAATAATGCTGCTGTGAATATTAGTGTGTAAATATTTTTTTGAATCCTGATTTTCAGTTATTTTATGTGTATACCAAGAGGTGAGATTGTTTGTGTATGGTCATATTACATTTAACTTTTCAAGGGACTTCCACAGCAGGAGTACCATTGTTCCCATCAGCAAAGCACATTTCTAATTTACTATACTTCTATACTTCTTCAGTTTATTTTTTGTTTTTATAATAGCCATTCTAATGTATGTTAAGTGGTATCTTTTTATAGTTTTGATTTACTCTACTATAATGATTTTTGATGTTAAATATCTTTTCAAAGTACAGTCCTTTTTTAGCATTTATCTTTTATCAGGTTGAGAAAGTCTACTGTTTTTCCTAATTTTTATCATGAATGTGTGCTAAAGCTTGTTAATTTTTTTCAAATGTTGTGATGATAGTAAGGGGTTTCTCCTTTTTTCTTTCTTTTTAAAAATTTTCTTGCAAGTCTGGAGTAGAACCCAGAGCTTTCACACTGAGTGACATTCTCAGACCTTTTATTATTATTATTTTTTTATTTTGAGATAGGATCTCACTAAGTCACACAGTTTCCCACATTGGGCTTAAACTTTCAATCCTCCCACCTCAGCCTCCCTGAGTGCTGGGATTACAGGCATATGGCACCATTCCTGGCCCCTTTATTACATTGATTGAGTTTTAATAAGCCATTACTACATTTTTTTAAAAAGAATTATTTGTTTTTTGACTTTTAGTATTAGTTTTTTTTAAATTTTAGTAGTACATTTTAGATACACCTAATAACATTCATCATAGGGAATTTGTACCTGTACATGATATATCTTGCTGCTGTTTTTTTCCCCATTCCCCTCCTCTCTCTTCAACCCCTCTTCACCTCCTTATTTACAAAAGCTTTGTTTCTATTTTTTTCTTCTATTCTCTTTTTTTCTCATCCCTCCCCAGTCCCACATTTCTGATATAAACCTCATTTGATAATGATATATTATCTTTTTTGTTTATTGCTGGTCTCGTGAAGTGAATTGGAACATATTCCTTCTTCCTCTATTTTCTGGGAAGTTTGTATAAGATCAGTGTTATTTAGTCCTAACATATTTGACTAGTTTTTAGTAGTGAATCCTTTTGAACCTGGAGTGTTTTTAGTGGGAAAGGTATTACTCATAAATTCAATTTCTTTAGTAAATATAGTTATTTAAATTTCTTTTAGGTTATTGTATTTATTTAGATTTTCTTTATTTCTTTCTATGTTGGTTTTGATCATTTATGTTTTTCAAGTAACTTATCCCTTTTATCTAAGTTGAATTTATCGACAGAAAGTTGTTTATAATAATTGTTATTACTCTTTTATTTACTTTTTCTTATTACCCTTTTACTATCTTTAGGAGCTGTAAGGAGACTTTTCTTTCATTCCTGAATTGATAATTTGTTTCATCTCTTTTTTTCTTGGTTAGATCCATTAGAGTTTTTAATCAATTATTTTTTGTTTTCAAAGAATCAGCTTGTGGTTTTACTGATTTTTCTATTGTTTCAATTCTGGTCCATTACTCCTGCTCTTTATTCATTTTTTTATACTTTGAGTTTTATTTGCTGCCTTTTCTAGCTTAATAAGGTAGAAACTTACATGATTTTGAAGTTTTTTAATATAAGCATTAAAAATATAAATTAATGTTTAAGTGCTGCTTTAGTGGCATTAATCAAAATCTGATATGTTGCATTTTAATTTTCTTTTGGTTTAGCATATTTTCTAATTTTTCCTCATAATTTTGCAGTTGCCCTATGGGTTATTTAGATGCATGTTGCTTAATTTCCAAATATGGGGTAATTTTCTAAATATCTGTTTGATTCCTAACTTATTATGGTCAGTGAATAGTTTAAATGCTTTCGTATTTGTAGAGACTTGTCTTACATGCAGAAAAATCCTTTTATTGTTGTTCTTTTGTGCTGGGGATTGTGCCCTGGCCCTTGAACATGCTAGGTAAGTTCCTACCCCTGAGTTGCATCTTCAGCCCAATAAAAACATTCTGGCACTAAATGCTTGTGGGCTCAAAGTCAGCTTATGGGTTAGAGGGAAGCCCAGATGATGAGACTCAGCTCTTACTTCTTGAGCTGCCTTTAATTTTTAGTAATTGCATCTCCTGACAGGAGAGCTGAGGCATGGTAGGGCGCAGTAGGGTAGAGAAAGTAAGGAGGCAGGAGATGGGACCAGCACCACGGGCCTGGCCTGCTGAAAGATGCTGGGGTGAGAGCTGAACTTGGGCGCTGCCACTGTCCCCAGAGCACTGGGTTTTCCACAAGAGAGTAAGGCTTTTTGTGCTCGACCCTGTTGAGTGCTCAGTCTGTTGACTATTCAATTACTAACGTAATTGTAGTGATTAAAAGTTTCAGAGTGTTGAAAGCTAGATCATTTAATTGTAAGATTAACTGTATCAGAATTTCTTAAGAGGGCCTCATTTTGAAAGCTTATATTCTCTTCTTTTCAAAAATGTGTTACAGACCATTCTCCAGCTCTCATCTACCTCTGTTATTTATTTTCAATATTTATGTTAGGTACTAGTCATTTTTACTTATCTCAATTTTCTTATTTTTCATTTCTGAATTTTTGTACGATGTTTAAAACAGTTCCTTGTACATAGAATGACTCAGTAATTAACTGACTAATTAATTATTTATACTATTGACTTTTCACAAGTAGACTGAAGAATAATCTATAAATCTTGCCAGTTTATAGACATAGAAATAGGGGCTGAGGATTTGGCACAAGCGGTAGAGCACTTGCCTAGCAAGGCCTTGAGTTAGATTTCCATCACCACCACCCCCCTCCCCCGCAAAATAGAAGTGTATGTTATATCTTGGGAAAATAGCTCCTGTGATGTTAACTAAATGTTGTACATATTTCCTAAAAACAGAATTGTGACAATAAAGGGTAATAGCAACATTTTTTTAACCTAAATTTGTTTTATTCGGTGCTGGGGATAGAACCCAAAGTGTGTTGGGTTACATCCCCAGGCTTTTTAATTAATTAATTAATTAATTAATTAATGTATTTATTTTTGAGACAGGGTCTCACTAAGTTGCCCGAGCTAACCTTGAATTTACAATCCTCCTGCCTCAGTCTCCCCAGGAGCTAGGATTTCAGCTATGGGAACTGTTGGGTCATAGCACATAGTGGCTGGCCAGCCAGTTCAATGTACAGAGTAAACAGCCCCTTCTAAAAAAGTAACATAGGCTTCAGCTTTCCAGTAGGAATTTGTTTCATTATCTCAAAACTAATGACAATCATTAGAGCAATCAGTACCTACTCTCTAATAGCAATCTTAATTTCTTATTTTTATTTTTAAGGTACAGGGAAAACAATGGTGATGGACATGTTTTATGCTTATGTGGAAATGAAGAGGAAAAAACGGGTCCATTTTCATGGTTTCATGCTAGATGTGCACAAAAGTAAGTTAAAAATGATCTGAAAGAGTGATTCTTCAGTGGGCAAACTCTGCAAAATGGTTTTCTGTAGTGAATGACCATATATGCTTTTAAAAAATTAAATACATATATATTTTTGCCGGTGTGGTGGTGCATGCCTGTCGTCCCAATACTTAGGAGGCTGACATAGGAAGATCGTTGTGATTTCGAGGCCAGCCTGGACTACATAGTGAAACCCTGACTCAGAAAAACGAAAACAAACAAAAAAGCCAACAACAACAACAAAAAAGAAAACCGAAAAAAAAGTTAGACCTTTATTTGGTCTCATTTGATTTGTGCTATATTGAAACAGTAGTACATTCAGGTGTGAGTCTTAAGACCAATTCAGTACTTCCCAGTCAGAGAACAGAAGTTACTACATGAAGATCAGGTATTTCTAATTTCTATTAATGGTTAATTTTAAAAAGTGTTAAAAACACACTGTTTCAAAAACACTGTTTCAAGATGTTATTCTTTCTTTTCATGGTGCTGGGGATCAAACTGAGAGCCTTGCTAGGCAAGCGCTGTACCACTGAGCTAAATCCCCAACCCCTCAAGATGTTGTTCTTGATAGGTCCTTTACTCCATGTTACTTTAGCAGGTAGGTATTCCGTTTGCATTTGCATATATGCTTTATTACTTTGCCTGGTGTTCTTATTTCATTTCCTTTTTGTGTGGTTTATCTATTGGCTGGACTGTAACCTCCCAGACCAGGAACATTGTGTTTTTTTCCCCTGACAGTTTCAGCAGTTAGTGCACATAAAATGAATGAAATGGGATTGGTTTTGGTGTATGGGACTGGAAAAAAGGGGACATTTGATTAGATATGCTAAGCTTAACATGCACTTCTCGGGCAGGACCACAACCTCCCCTCCCATCCCTGACATCACCAGAATTAAGATCACTCTGTTGATCATTATCACTTTGTCATCTCCAAAGTGATTCCAGAGTAGAGAGGGAATGATTTGAGGTTTCCTTATAACTGTAAGACTGTAATAGTTGAACAATTTACTTTAAGGTAGAGAAAATACAACCAATTTAAATCATCGAGTTTAATTGTAATCATGTTTAAACCTAATTTTTATGTCTTCACTAAAGCTTCGTGTAGGGATTTAAAAATATGCTCTGGTTGTTTAAAATGTTCCTTAATACTTGTTTTTAATTTCATCCATCTAAGGGATACATCGCCTTAAACAGAGTTTGCCAAAGAGGAAACCAGGATTCATGACCAAATCATATGACCCAATAGCTCCCATAGCTGAAGAAATCAGCCAAGAAGCGTGTCTCTTGTGTTTCGATGAATTTCAGGTACAGTAGAGATTTTTCATAGGTGTAGCATGGTACACTGAATGAGACATGAAGGTTTAAATTTTACTCCCTTTTTCCTCTATTGATTTATAAATTGATTATTATTTTTTCTTTTTTTTTTCTTTTGTTTTAATTGATTCTTTTTCACCACTTCAGTTTTACTGTTTTGTTTGGCAATTAGCAAATCATGACTTGCATATCTGGCCCACCTGCTTCTGTATGGCCCATCAAAAAATAAAAGTTTTTGTATTCTTAAAGGTACTTGAAAGAAGAAAAAAGAAAGCAAGCAAATCTATCAGAAAATCTATGTAGCTTGCAAAGCCTAAAATATTTACTATTCAGTTTTTTATAGGAAAAGTTTACCCACTTCTAAGTTATGGTCAGTGGCTCTACATGTCCTTCCCCTACACCACAGTGATAATGTATTTATAAAACAATGTATTTAGAGATTTTTGAGTATTTTTAAAAGTGTTATGAAAAGAATGGTTCACACATTTTATTTTAGTCTCACAATATACGTAATCTCTGATAAAGGGAAAGAATTGCCTTAGTTGAACTTTTAATATTTCTTCTAGTTTTAGGATTTTCTGAAGTTATGCATTTAAGTTTGTAGTGAGTTATTTCCTGATCCTCTGTGTTAAGTGGGAAGATTAATAAGAGGGACTATGATGTGACCAGGATGCTCTTATCCCAAGTCCTGCATGACAGATCTCTTTCAATAGCTGGATATATATAGCTAACTTCCGTTTAGATTGATGAGAGAAAGGATGGAAAATTTCTCCAAGAATGCTGGTATACCAATCTGGGAGGAGGATCTTTGCTTCTTCCTCCCTTCAGTCCTGCCAGGACAGCCTGCTGTTACCCTTTGTATTGCAGAGCAGGCGCTCCCTGACACTCTGAAGAGGCCCACGAAGTACACACACGTGTTGCAGAATGAGAGGGGCTTCATTTAGTTCTCAAAAGGGGCCGGAGTTAACAGGTACACTACATTCAAGAACGAAAGTCAGTGATGCATCAGTAAGACCATTTAGCTGGGTGTGGTGGCGCCTGTCTGTAATCTCAGCACTCTGGGAGGCTGAGGCAGGAAGATATCAAATTTGAGGCCAGCCTGGACAATTTAGCAGGACTATCTCGAAATAAAAAGTGAAAATAGGACTAGAGATGTAGCTCTGTGTGAAGGCCTTGAGTTCAGTCCTTTAAAAAAAAGAAATTTCTTCCTATTTTCTGTTACTAACTTTTTACCTAAAATTGGCACAGTTATATTTTCAATTTCAACTTTCAACTAAAAAATGTAAAAGATGTATTGATACACAAACTTTATATAATGACTTATGGTTTAAAATGTGTTTTACATCCCTGTTTCATTTAAAGTAGTTATTGTTTTCCTACATAGAGATATCTAAAGGCATCAGAATTTCCTAGGTATAAAATCATTACTTTTAGCTTTAAAAATTTACATTTCAAAACATTCACAAATGGTTGTTGCATGTCTATCACGCAAAGACTAAGAAAGTTAGGGAGCTTTGAAACTTCGGATGGCAAAGCACACAAGCCCGAGGGGAATACAGAACTTGGGTGGCCACCTTACCCATTAGGGAGAGTAGGCACAGTGGCCAGGGCCCTTGATACTCTTAAGAATTCATGAAAACTGGGTGTTGTGGTGCTTGCCTATAATCCCAGCATTTGGGAGACTGAGGCAGGAGAATTGCCTCGAGTTTGAGGCCAGCCTGGGCAACATAGTGAGCTCAAGGCCGGTCAGAACTACATAGTGAGACCCTGTCTCAACCACCCCCCCAAAAAACCCTCCCCCAAAAAGCCTTATGAATATATCTTAATTTCATTTCTTTTAAAATCCGAATAAATGGATATGCAGTAATAAATCTAGCCTGTATATATCTATATCTGTGTTATATTTGTTTTTGTATCAATACAATTTTGGGTTTTAAATTTTTTAATATTTCGCTAGAGGAAGGGGCTCATGAAGGTGAAAGTTCTTAGGGCCTCCCCAAATCTTAATGCCATAATAATAGGGAAGTCCTAAAAAAAAAACCCGTGTCTGCTGTGGGTACACTCCATTCAGTTCAGATTTCAAAAGGCTGATACGTACAGATGAGAAGAAGGATACTAATGTTATAGATGAGCCCAGTCTTGCACATGAAATGCAGGCAACAAGAATAATTTTTCATTTTACATATTGAGTGTCAGATCAAGAGGAAACAGACCTTTATAAAATGTTACTAAGGGAGAAGAGGCAGTAACCATTGCTAGAATTATCCATACTTGGTTTAATGTTTATTTATTCATTTGCTTTTTCGTCTTAGTTGCCTTAAAGAGCCTTATTCTGTCCCATAGCTAAATGGCCTGTCCCTGGGCATCTGGTCCACAAGCTTGTCAGAAGCTGTGGGCTTGTGTGGTGTGGCCTGGGAAGTGGGGTGCACCTGGCCTCTTTTCCCATGAATTGAACTACCGAGAACAGAGGGAGGTTCCTTCTTAGTAATGAGAAATAAGAAGAATAGAAAGTATATGAGTCACACTAAGAGAAGGCTATAGGGTGCTCCACCGCCACCTGCTCAGCCCCTCAGAGCTCCTCCAGGCCTTTCCCCAGTTTCAGCTCCCATGTGGTACTTTAGTGCTGTTGTCATTCTAGTTTTAAGAATTTCCTTTCTTTAGCTGGATCTTCTGTGCCTCTTTCTTTCAATAGTTTTGATAAGAATGGAAGTCTTCAACTCCTGTTTTACCCTTGTCTCTATGGTGCAGGGATTTCCCTGTGATCTGTAAGAGATATAAACATTAGTAAGAAGTACCATGAGGAAATGGCACCTTCCTTAATAAAAAAAGTGGTTGTCTGCAGTGGAAGGGGAATTACCTGGTGAACTAAAGCCCAAGAAAAGCAAGGATGAGGTACCTCTTGGCAGTGCTTTTGGCTGCAGCAACAGAAAACCCAACATAAAGGGCTCATATTCTATGGGAGAAATTTTATATCATATAAGATAGTGTCGTTTCTCTTGCTCAAGCCGTTCTTCCTTTTTAATCTTCTCTTTGACATGTTCAGCCTTGCTCATTGCTCCCTATTGTTCCCTATCCTATTTTCTTCATAGATTAGGAGTTACGGTTAAAAACTGGGTGTGAATACTTAGTTCCCAGAAGTGCTCTGAAGAAAATATGTGCAGAGATGGCAAAACAGGACTGAATACAAATCAGTTGCTTTTTTGGGGGTAGGGGTGCCGGGGGTCGAACTCGGGGCCTTGTGCTTGCTAGGCAAGCACTCTATCACTGAGCTAAAGCCCCAGCTCCTGGTTGCTTTTATTTAATTCCAAATTTTAGTGTAGTAGAGTTGTTAGTGTAGCGAGAATAGTGTAGAGTTGTTTAGCGTAGTTGCTAGTAAGTGAAAATTGACAACATGGAAACCCCTTTCCCTTGAACAAGTTTGGCCCGAATGGCCTAGAATGAAAAATGTTGATAGTTTTGCCCCTTCATGTCCTGCACAATTCCCAGCTAGAATCTTGGCACTTACCCAAGGGCACGCAAGAAGAGGCCAGTATGTGCGTATACCCGATGTCGAAAAGAGGCAGAGACAGAGGGAGTATGAGGGCGGGAGTGTTTCCCACAAGGGAAGAAGTGGCCTCGGCATGCAGCTGGGGTTCAGAATCCCGACTGTCTTCTGACTGGTTTTTCGAAGCTCCTCTAGCACACCAACCCTGGGTTAGCACAAGTCCAAATCCACACTGAAATTTCCCTTTCCCTGCGATTCCAGAGGATAAAAGGACACCCCCAAATGTTGCTGCACTGGCACTCTGATCCGCAGCACCCACTGGTTTAGAACGAACAAGCACAAGCCATCTGCCCCGACTGTGACAGCCCCGCCCTAAGTCAGGGCTCCTGCACCGCCATGGTCAGCTGGATGTCAGTGTTTGCAGAGTTCCTCCACAGGGTCCTTCCTACACCCGAAGGCTGCCTCATGCCTAGCTCTCTGCCCATCATCAGGGAATCCTTCACCTGGGTTACCTTTGTGGCTCTCAAAGAGTGGTCAGACACTCTTTGTGTCTGACCTATTTATTCCACTTTGTGCTGCCTGACCATGGCTCTGGTGAGCCCAATGTTGTGTTCTCCCTGTTGTCCTGGGGGAAACCCAGCCCCTTGTTTTTCAGGTGGAAGGCACAAATTCAGTACACTACCACAATAGAAAATAAGTTCTAAGGTTTATTACTTACACGTCTTGGGCAGGGAGAATGGCACAAAGAGCCAGACAGAGAGGGAGCGTACACACAACAACTAGAAACGCACACATACACATTTATATTTATATGGTGTGGGACATTTTAAATTGGAGGACAAATGCCTGAATGATATATTTAAAGCTCCAGGGAAGAAAATTGCAAAGCCCATTCATTCATTCATTCATTCATTCATACATTCATTTCATTCATTTATGAAACGAGGTCTCCCTATATTGCCCAGGCTGGTTTGAATTCCTGGGCTGAAGCTATCTGCCTGCATCAGCCTCCAAAGTTACTGGGACTACAGGCTGGTACCGTCACACCCAGTTTAGTCCAGTCTTTGAGGCTGGAGTGATGACTCTAATTTCTTTTCTCTGGCCGTAGGCTTGAATTGTTTGCATGTACCGTTCTGATTCCCAGACAAGAGCTTTTACTGTATCCTTCTGTTACACCTCTACATGTCCATGTCCTTAAGATCTTCAGATCTTTGCTAAGGAGATAATTACCTCCTTCTTAGCAAGACAAACCCTAACATCCTTTTTAAAACTGCAATTTTCCATTGATCTCTGCACTTCTGATGCCCCATACCCTCCTTTTTTCCCATGACGTATATTACCTTCAAACATATTATTTACTTGTTTTTATGTTTATTGTTTGTGATCTCATGTGTATTCCACTACAGAATGTAAGCTGAAGCCATGAATCTTTATTTTGTTAATTGATGTATCTCAAGTGTCTAGAACAGTGCCTGAGAATGAATGAATGAATCCTAGTACTAAATGGTAACTAATGAAATAGTTCTATTATGGAAATTTCCTGCACTTTATATTTAATAGTATTTTTCAAAATCTGCATTTATAGAACCCAAGGAATATTACAACTCCATTCCATATTTGTTCCTGTCAACATTGTGAATTATCTGAACATTTTTGTCTAATATAGGAAAAATGATGCATCACTTTTTAAATTTATATTCACTTAGGTAGTAATGTATTTGGTTTTATCACATTTGTTTACTTACTAAATTTATCTCTTATGAACTGTTTGAGGTGTTGTCCATTTATTTATTGGAATGCTTATATTTCATCTAATAGACACACATACACACACACACACACACACACGCACACACACTACATCCCCAACTCTTTTTCATTTTTTATTTTGAGACAGGGTCTTGGTAAGTTGCTCAGGCTGGGCTGGAACTTGTGATCTTCCTGCCTCAGCTTCTCAGAGTTCTGGGATTGCAGGTATGTGCCATCACAAAAATATGCAGTTATCATGCACATTTTTGTATCTTTTCTTTCATGGTGCTGGAGATTGAACTCAGGGCCTCACAGCTGCTAGGCAAGCACTCTATCACTCAGCTACATTCCTGGCCCCTATATGTATATTCTATGTTAGCTACTGTAGAGTGAGTGCTGTCTTTGTGCCTGTGGTCTCCACTGCTGTACTGTGCTATCTATATCATTCCATTTGTAGCTAAAATTCTATAAGCTGTACATTAATTATATGGAATTATACAAACGTACATACTATATGTAGGTAATAGCCATAGTTTACATTTCTTGATAGTTTAATATATATCTCATTACAATTTTGCAAGATTGGTTTTATTACTGCTTTCATTATATCGATAAAGAAATTGAGGGTCATAGAGGTTAAATAAAACTTGACCAAGATCACAGAGCTGGTAACCAACAATTTAAACACAATGTTAGTGCTCTTATTGGTAACAGCTATGTTATGTGTTTCCCTTGGTATAGTCTTGTATTGTGTATTTAAATATATAGCTCTAGAACTGGGCTGGGGTTTCGGAAGATGTTTTAATAATAAAACATAAAAATTATCCATAAGTCTAGTAAGCCTGGTATAATACTTGCTGATTTATTAGAAAAGAATTTTTAAGTGCTTTATTCTTAGTGGCAGTATGTCTACAATCACTTCACTTTTCAAATCAAATTATATCAGTAGTCTTGATTTTTAGCTAATTATTATTGGCCTTTAGGTGATGTTAATTAATATAATATTTATTTTACTTAGGAAATGAATGGGGATTATTGCTGCTTAAAAACAAGGATGTACTCTTCTTTTTGTGCTTTTAAACTTAAGGAATTTTTAAGATTGTGTTTTGTTATCATTTAAATCATTTCCAGAATGTATTCTTCATCAGCTTGGTCATCTTTACTAAGAGTGGCGATCTTTACTAAGTGTGGCGTTTCAGTTTTACCTGTGGTGGGGGATATACTGTTCTTATTTTGGCTGAGAAATATGTCTAACTAGATTTTTAAAAACATGTTTTAGTTGCTGAAAAAAAGAATAGCTTATCCTCAAAGTTTTCTTTTAGGACATTTATTATGTCCTCTTTGGATATTTATGTTACTTGTTAAACTGTGAATACTGAGGGAAACTGATTTAAAAATAATGCTATGTCTTCATGTCTTTTTTAGGGACAGTGAATGTTTTACTAATGAGCAAAATATCATGTAAAATTCTCCTCTAAGCTATCAATATCATTTAAAAAATAGTTTAACCATTTTTATAAAGAAAGCTATTAAAAACTGCTAATAAAAAATAGGTGCTTATTTTTGTGCTAATACTAATTACTGATAATGCATGCTTATGTTTGTCACTCATTACGTGGCACTGTACCAATCAGTGGATGACTGAGACTCAAGCACTTACACATGTAAATTAACCATTAGGTTTTTTTTTCCTCCTTTTTTAAGTGAGTCATAATGGAAAGCAACTCTAGGTCATAAAAAAATCTCTTCTCTTTAATGCTAATGAAATGTCTCCACTCTGTGTTAGGAGACTACCCTTATTGGTAATCTGTAGCCTTCTCTTTTGTTCCTGGTGGTAATGAAATGCTGGGTGCTGAAAAAGCTGGCTCTCCAAGAATGTGGGGCCAGTTGTCTTCTGTTCACTTATACTGTAAAATTACTGTTCTCCAGCGAAGCTGAACAAGTATGGGGACAAGATCAAAAGAGTGTAGGCTGGCACTCAGCTGCACTAAGTGACTCCTGCTTTATTAATTAGCCGTAGCTCCTCCAAGTTAATTCACTCTGATAAGACAGAAACATTCTGCAATCTAAAAGCAGCAAAGTATAACTCAACCACAAACCTTTGCTGTTTGCTTTCACCACTCTTCAATTTAAACTTCTGTACTGTATTATAAGCTACATGTTTCTTTACCTTTCTGAACCTTAGGACACACAAGCTGTTTATAATTTTTTAAAAAACATGAGCGATATAGTCACATGACAGTTGTTATTCTCTAAAATTGAGTAACCTTTAATTGGGGCATATTTTTTAAAGTGAGTATATCGGGATCCAATTTGAAAGTGCAATTGCTACTAAAATTTGCAAGCTTGTTCTGTCCTCTCATCAGAAATGCTACTGGTGTTTAAGCATTTGAAAAGGGCCTTCTCTGTGACTGGTTTTGCGGAAGCAAAATTTGACAATGATCCTAAGCTCCAAATTAAATAATATCAGCGCCACTTTCCTTTTTGTTTAGATCACTACTTTTGAAGTTCCTGAAGTCTTTTTAATTTAAGGAATCTTTAGTGGTTTTTAGTTAATATGTTTTCAATTTATAGCTTGAGACAGAAAAAGAAAATTGCACCTCCCCTTTTCATGGTTTTGTTTTGTTCAGGTGGGAAAAAAAAATCATTGAACTTTGAATAAGATATCAGCTCTAAAGAGAAAAGTGATTCAGACCTAGGTTGTTATTAGTTGTGTTTAGTTAATAGCTCACTATTTTTAAACAAATGGTAAGAATTCCACTAGTTTCTATGTTCCCTCACAGGGCTTTAAAATAATAGTGTGATATATTTAGCAGCTCTATGTAGAGCAAGTTTTTATTAAGATTATT
>PVJO010004868.1:17514-104593 GCA_004026905.1 Hystrix cristata
CCCTTCCTGGCGGGCTTCTTTTGGCGGGCTTGTATAACTGCCTGGCGGGCTTCTTCTTGGAACAAAGAACTTCCTGGCACAGGGTCATAAAAAGACAGACATACGTGACCACATCTTGGAGCTTTTGCAGACACAAGTGACCGCATAAAGAACTTCACATTCTGTACAAGTTTATCAGTGTGTTGTGCCTTTTCAAAATATACTATTAAAGAAATATCAAAACATTTTTATGCTGAGAATATCTAAAACTCATGTTGTTATATACTTAGGGGAAATTGCAATATCAATATCAGCTTTCATTATACACTTATTTTTGAAGTCAACTTCCCTTATTGCTATATTTCTTTGTGAATTTAAAAAGTTTAAAAATTATATAAGCTTTTTAATCATGAATTTTAAAAATAAATAATTTTAGAAAAGATCAGTACTTATATTTCCTTGTAACCTAACAGATGGATAGTTTTATCTGCATTATGCATTTCTAGTTTTGTCCAAGGTTTTTCTTTTTTCCAAAGCGCTGTATTAACTGTTCTTGTAGATTTTTTTTTTTTTAGAAGGAATATTTGTGTTTGTGAAGGTTAGCAGAGGCTGGCTGTGCTGGAAGTGACTGCAGTGCCTTTTGATTATTCATGGACAGTAATAGAAGGCACTTAAAAAGAACAATGAAATTGCTTATTTTTGTGATGGGCCATCTGTTGAATTGTTTTGTGCAACAATTGCACAATAGTATCTATGTCATATCATTCTATTTTCAACAGCAGCTGATCATGTCTCTCTGGCTACTTGTCCTTATTTCTGAAGTCTCATGACCATTTAAAGTCACCTTTCTAGGGACCCTTGCCAGAAAGGTATTAGAAATTGCAAACAGCCTGTGTATTTTATTTTTCTCTCTCCTTTTTGGAGTGTGTGGAGGAGGGGCGGGTGGCAGCAGGAGAAGGGAGTTGGTCATGTTCTAATTAATTAGACTTCCTAAATGTTTAGGATAATTATTTATGCTTTCCACCTGTAGTTCTATAAAAGAAGTTAGTGTAGAAGCATTTGATAATTTGTGTAAAAATGATAGGCTTGCAAAAAAGAGAAGAGTTAAGTTTAAAAGGCTGTTATACAGTCTTTCATGCTTTTAATTATCTATTCTTTTCTTTATGATGATAATTAGAATTTTTCTCTTTGAATTCACTTCCATCTTAAAAAAAAAGATGAGCCATTAGTAAATTTGTTAGAGCAGAAGTGAAATTAAAATAAAACAAATGTGTTGTTGTCCATAGGTCACTGACATTGCTGATGCCATGATTCTGAAACAGCTTTTTGAAAATCTGTTCAAAAACGGGGTCGTCGTTGTGGCAACATCCAACAGACCACCGGAAGGTAAAACCAAACATTTTGCTAGTTTCATCCAATTAGGTAGAAATTAACAAGCTTTTAGATATCCAGAAATTTGTGCTAATTTTATTTTGTTAATAAACCTGATGACTTTGCTTATCGTTGGTTTTATAACTGGCTTAATCTAAAAAATCAGTCTGTATTTGTATTTGAAAAATGTTTATATCCAGCAAACTAAATCCAGTTGACCTTCTCATGTTGGATGCACTTGTCCTTTTCTGCCTAAACATTAGATATGTCATATGTACATATCAAAAATATACACCTTTTTTGCAAAGCTCAATGAAAAAAAAAGATGAACTCCTAATTAAAATTTAGAAAACGACAAAGCTCACTTGCCTGAGTAGTTTCTAATACTTCACTTAATTTATCAGTTCTAAAAAAGCTCTTGTGGCTTATTAGAAAAGTCTAAGAATTAAAACACAAGTAATACTTAGGCAAAAACAAAATCTTGTATCTTTCAGCTCATCATGTGGTCAGTTTAGGTGTAAGGAACCAAAAGTAATATTGTATGAGAGACCAAATGTAAACATCTCTTTGCCTGGACTGCTCTTCTTCCTGATAACTGCCTGGTTGTGTCCTTACCGCCTTTAAATCTTTGCTTAAAAGTTACTTTGGTAGAGAAGCTTAGGTTTGGCCCCTTATTTGAGTCTATGCAACACAGCACTTTTTTCCTGATATTCTTTCCTCTAACCTAGCTCTATATTTTTTTTCATGCACTTAGGTACTCACTCTATAATTTACTTATGTATTATGTTTTTGTTTTATCATCTCTCCACTTCTGGTATGCAGAAGCTTCATGAGGATGGTGATTTTTATCCCTTCACTTACCTGTATTGTTGAGCAGCTACCACAGCACCTAGCATGCAGTTGGATCTCAGGAAACAGTCTTTGAATGTTGAACAAGTGTATGTTTTAAAAGGATCTTTCTAGTTGCAGCATTGAGAATAGACTTTGGGGATGAGGCTTCATAGTTGGCATTAGGAGGCCATTTAGAGGACTGTTGTGACAACCCTAAAGGGAAGTACTGGAGCTGTGAAGTGGTGAGAAGTGGTCATATTCTAAATAGGTTTTGAAGGCAGAGTCATAGGATTTACTGATGGAATGGGTGATGGCAATGGATATGGAGAGAAGGATAGATGTGAAAGAGATTTAAGGGGTAAAATGGTACCTGACCATAAGCTGGATATTGAGGAGAAGGAAAAGGACAGTTCAGTTGGGTAAATGATGTACCTGCCCTTCAGTACAGACCGAAAGCTTCAGAGATTAGGAGTCCAGATGATAATGCCTGGTGGAGGAGGACATATATCTGTCTCTTTGCATTAATACTTTGGCCCCTCTGTTTAATTTCTTTTGCTTCACTCATCTCATACTTTCCATTTCTAGTTATCAATTTTCTGGGTAAGATTGGGGCTTGTTTTTGAGGATGGGGGTTACAATCATACCCTAATTTTTTTATCATGTAATAGCTTGTTGGTTTATAGATGAATGAATTATCAACTTTAACATAAATGAGAAATATTTAATAATTATTTTTAAAAGAAAGTGATTAACGGTCAAGGAAAAGCAATGCCAACACCAGAAATTAGGAACCTAAGAGAATAAATAGTTGTAGGGTAGTGTGGTCTGGGAAAGTCTTGCAGAAGAAAAGAAAGGGAACCAACATTTGAGGGGCAGAAAGACTTGGACACCAAAGACAGATTTTCTTCACATTGCTATGTTTTCCTAGTCCTACTTGCTGGGTCCAAAGCCTTGTTCTCTGTTTATGTAGCTGGGAAAACCCAAAACCATTGTTCACATATGATTACTACTTTAGTTTTTAGTTTCCTGTTTGCTTTCTGGCCTGTAGGGATTTTCCTTACTTTCTTGCTAGCTGAAAATATATTTAGTGTACTTTAAATATTTCTAGCGTCTTGTAATTGTACTACTGCTTTCTGTTTTATAGGATAATCTGGCTAAGGCTCTTAAAGCAGAGAGGATCTTGGACCAAATCCATAGGAGTAGCTAATGACTAGAAAAGTTTCAGATAAAATATGTACATGGAGAGTTTGTAGACTTAGTTTTACAAAGCCTCAAATAAACGATTCATTCATCAATTTGTCACTTAGGTAAATACTTGAACAACCATATACAGATAGACATATTTTTTACTTTGCAAAAATTATAGTGTTGGGTCATTTGAAAAGCTAGAAACAAAATCCACACTTTTAGAAATTTCACATGTATGATTCTCATTTTTGATATTCTCAAATTTTTGTTAATTCCATGATATCCCAGTGAGAAAAATAGTATTATAAAATTTAATTGAAAGGTGACATAGTAAATTAACAGACTGTAGATTAAATTAGTAAAGAATTGGAGCAGGAAATGGCATAAACCTCTAATCCCAGCACTTGGAAGGTTGACGCAGGAGGATCGCTGGGAGTTTGAGGCCAGCCTGGGATACATAGTGAATTTAAGGCCAACCTGGAATACATAGTAGGACCCTGTCAAAAAAAAAAAATAAAAACAAAAAACCAAAGCACCCACACAACAAAACAAAACAAAAAGAATTAGAGTTAAATTAATAAACTTGAGAATTCTCTTTGATAAAAAATAGTAACATAGTTTAATGGGGAAATAGACTACACTATGTAAATTGAAAAGACTGCTTCATTGGCAGAATAACATGAGGTGCTAAAAAGAAAAGGGCCCTTGTTGACTGAACTTAGAACTGTAAGAATACTGAAGTCTGGAATTTCTGGGTTTTATTTACTGTTTTTTATAATGAAAATGCATTAGATAGCATTAGAATGTCAAGAATAATCCTGTTTTCCTTACATTACCAGATAACAACATTATTATTTCTACTCAGATTAGCATTTCCATATAGACTAGGAAATAAAAGACTAGGTATCACTAGAAAGTTAGCTAATAGTTGTATGGTACACACACATACTCACCTGTCAATGTAACTTATCACTTGGCTACTTACAAAAAAATCTAATGATCACTACCATCAAGGCTGAAAAAGTATTAGGCAAAATTTAACATCTTTTCTTATTCATGGCATATAAACAGATAGTTTCTTAATGTACCAAATACACCTATTTCAGTTCAAAAGTCAGAATAATGCTTAGCAGGGAAACTGGCAGCATTTTCACTATAGTTTTGAACAAGTCAAGCCTGACAACTATCACTCTTAACATTGAATTAAATTATAGACAGATTGTGAGATCACTTTCAATGAGAGGATAGTGAGGAGAACTAAGTAAAAGTGACATATTCTGATTGCAGAGATGTACCACTATTAGACATAGCACTCCTTATTCTAATTATATTAGCAGAAAATACCCTAATATGAGAACATAAAAAGTACTGCAGCATTAAATATGATTACTGAAAGGTGGAAGAATGACATTTTAACAGATGATCTGCCAGAGCCAAGAGAAGTATGTTTTAGGAAATTTCTGTTTGTATTCTTTTTTTTTTTTTTTCTTTTTTGTGCCAGGAATTGAACTCAGGACCTTGTGCTTGCTAGACAAGCACTCTAACCACTGAGCTAATCCCCAGCCCCTGTTTGTATTCTTTAAAAATCAGGCATATATAGACTCTGGATATCAGAAGATCTAAGATGAGAAAAGATAACAAATTTAGCTTAAAACTTGTTTACTGATATGTTATCTGAAATAAACCAAAATGAATAAAAGATTAAATTAATTAAAATTAAATCAATTAAAATCAGCAGTATGCTGGGCATAGTGGCACATGCCTCTAATCCCAGCACTGAGGGAGGCTGAGGCAAGAGGATTGCAAATTTGCATCCTACCTGGGCAATTTAGTGAGACTCTGTCTCAAGATAAAAAATTATAAGAACTGGGGATTAATTTTAATTTTGTGATCTTCAGAATTTGAGTGACAGACTCATCATTTGTCACACTGATAACTAGGGATATATACAATAAACTATTTTAGAATTCGCAATATGCCTTTTACTTTCTTAATTACAAGAAAAAGAGATCAAAGAAAAGATAGTTCTTAGAGCAAAAGCTGGAAAACAGCCCAAAAGTCAGGACAAAAAGCTTGATACAAGATCAGATGTTTCAATGAGAGGAAATACAAATGGGTTAAGTTCTTCTGTTAAAAACTAGGGCTTCTTCTTATATGGCTGAGTAAACTTCTGGCCAAATCTTCTCACAGAAAACAAGAATACATTCTGAGCAGAACACTCAATGTAATTATCTGAAGGTCCTGGAGTGTAAAAAAATGCAGCAGATTCTAGAGGGAGACAAAACTTGGAAGAGGGTCCACTGTAGAATGGTTTTTTTTAAATGACTGTCAGCCTTAGGGCTGGGTAAAGTCAGTGTGGCATTGGTCTTTCTGGCCTGAAGACTCAGAGTTTGGGGTGAGTGCTATTGCTAGAGACTGAGAAATAGGTCCCAGAGAGAACTAGATTAGTGTAGTCTTGCATCCTGTGTGTGAACCCTACCCTCTTCCTGAGTTCTAAACTACACCTATGCGGGTCAGGCTACAGGCTGTCCAACCAAGCAAGAGTCAGAGTCCAGAACTGGTATTTGAGCCTCTGATCGAGAGAGGAGTTTGTAATTTGAACCTAACCAAGGTAATTTCCTACCAAAGCAAAACTATCAACACTTCAGCTAATACAATGGAATTCACAGTGTAACATTCACAAGGTCCAGCACACAACCCAAGACTGAAAAATGAGTAAAACATAACCCATTCTCAAGAAAACACACAATGAACAGAGACCAACCCCAAATGACCTAGATTAGGAGACAAGGAGGCTAGAGTGGTTGTATAATTACTGGGGAAATGAGGTAGAGGAAATATGTTTGTAATGAGTGAAAGGACAAGAAACCTCAACAGAGAAATGAAATTGTTGAAAATGTAATGTTTACGTTTTAGAGCAAAAATGACAATACTTATTAAAAATTCTCTACACAGCTTAATAGCATAATGGAAGTAACTAAAGAGTCAGAGAATCTAATTGAAGAATAAAACAAAAATGATACAAGGAAATAAAGCCATAGGAATTTGAAAAACTATAACGAGTTATCTAACATATTTCTAATTGAAGTCCCAGAAGGCAGAAAAACCTTTGAAGAAAATGACTGAAACATTTTCAAATCTGAGGGCGCATATAAATTTATGTATATTTTTGAGACAAAATCTGTGTAGTTCAGGCTGGTTCTAAATTCACTGTATAGCCCAGTGGCCTTAAACTCGTGATGATCCTCCTACCTCAGCTTCTGGAGTGCAGGGATCACAGGCATACGCCACCATGACCAACTAAAAATTATTATTTTATGTAAAATTATTGTTTTAGTATATGTATGTGCATGTAACACCAATGGAATAAAGGGGGGAAGTTAGATGAACCTAAATGGATGTGAAGTTTCTACATTCTTTGAAATGATGTGATATTAATTCCAAGTAGAGTATAAAAAGTTAAAGATGGGGACTGGATGTGCAGCTTAGTGGTAGGGCACTTGCCGAGCATGTGAGAGTCTCTGGGTTTGATCCTGGTCCCATATGAGCGCACATACATACACAGAGAGAGAGAGAGAGAGAGAAAGAGAGAGAGATCAAAAGCTAAGGATGGATATTGTAATCCTAGAACAACAATTAAAATAAAGATGAATGGGTTAAAAATGTAGGGAAAAGAACAGGACAAACAGAAAACACATCATAAAATCTAGGCCCACATATTCAATGTTAATGAACTAAATATGCCATTAAAAAGATAAAGATTTTCAGAATATATTAAAAATACTAAGAGAGGGACTGGGGATTTAGCTCAGTGGTAGAGCACTTGCCTAGCAAGTGCAAGGGCCTAAGTTTGGTCACCAGCACCCAAAACAAACAAAAAAAACAAAAAATACCAAGAGATGTACTTTAAACATAATGACACAGACAGGTTGATAGTAATTGACTACGAGAAGATATCCCATATAAATAGTAATGATATGATGGCTGGCATGGGTTTATTAATGTCAGATTAAACAGACATCAGGAAAAGCTGAGCCTCTTCACAATGAAGATGGATACAGTGAAAATGGATTCTGAGGTAGATGGGAGGCCAGATGTCTTGGCTGGCTTCCTAAGGTGGTGGAGGTAGTGACATCCCTGAAGCCACAGTATGGTCTCAGTTGTGGTTGGTCTTGTGTGGTTGCCAGCAGGCAGTCCATGGTCAGTAGCGATGTCCTCTGTATATATTCTACATTGAGACTGAGCCTGGGGGTTCCCCCTAAAGAATGCTCGTGAAGGGTTTCACCCTTTCCCTCCTCAGTTTATAGCAGGAGTAAGCCTAAGTCCTTGACTTCTGGGCCATCATGGTGAAGTTTGGTTGCTAGGGATTACAAGTAAATCAAGTACTGTTGTGGTTGTTTATGGAGCATGGTTTTGATCCTAAGACCATTTCAACAACAGAGTGCCTTAAATCTTGTACCAGAATGAGCTACATAAATTTCTGATATGGATTACAGCTGAACAAAATGATTTGCCACTCTACCACCAGTGTTCTATAGTAGATACTAGTTAGCTTCAGCTCTAATCATGTATAATATCAAAAAGAAGAAATGTATTCAACACTAAGGAATTGATTAAAAAAGGAAAGGCTGTCCAGTTTTGTAGTTGGCATTGCAAGAAATAAGTGTGATCTTATTGCAAAATGAGAAGTCATAGAAAAAAATGCTAAAGACTATGTGTATTGGTCAGCTTTCTGTCACTAGGACACAATACTTGAGAAAAGCAACTGAAGGGAGGAAATATTTTGGCTTCAGGTTTCACAGGATATAGTCCACAGTTAGCTGGTACCATTGTTCCAGGGCCTGTGCATCACAGCAGAGAGCGTGGTAGAGCAGAACTGTCCTTACTATGGGGCTGTGGGAGTGGGGGTGGGTGCAAAATACAGCTTCAAGGCCGTGACCCCAGGACAACTCCCTCCTATAGCACTCAGCTGGGGCCTAAGCCTTCTACACATGAACTTATGGGGGACATTCCAGATGTAAACTATAACACTGTGCCCACACATTTATGCAGTTTTTCTGTAGATCAACACAAAAACTGCAACGAACTTAAATGAATTCTTCAAATAAATTAGTTGAGGAATTCCACTCACTTACACCCAAGGGTAAGCGCTTCAAACACAAAAGACATCACTAGAGTCAAAGTGAAAGCTATTGTCATCTCAGCCTAGGCCATTCCACTTGATAATAAATGGTTCTACAACTTAAAAGGATTATTATGGTCTTCACCATTTGTTTTTGTCTGGCTGGTTTGGGGTTTTCCTCATGAACAAAGGATTTGCAAAAAAGCTCAAGTTTTGTTATTCTGAAGACAGGTTCCATGATTTTTAAGTCCATTGACTTCTATTATAAAATAATCCCTTATGTGAACATCATTGGTGGCCTTATTAAAAATAAATAGGTAAATATACGGATGATAGTAGTTTTTTCATTTATATTAATGCAAATTTGCAGTACATAATGATTATATTTATCATGGGAAATTGGTACATGTACATAACACATCTCATCTTTTTTTTTTTTTTTCCTGGGTGCTGGGGATTGAACTCAGGGCCTTGTGCTTGCTAGGCAAGAGCTCTATGACTTGAGCTAAATCCCCAACCCCTATATAGCACATCTTAATTCTTTTTACTTCTCCTTCCCCTCCCCTCCTTCAACCCTTCTTCCATTTCTCTTCCTTCCTTTTTGCAAAAGGTCTATCTCTGTTTCCTATTTCTCTTTGTGATGTTTAACTGTGTATGTATTTTATTTACCATTATGGTCTCAAGGTACATCTACATTCCTGCCTGTGACTCAAGTTGATTCTTCTTTATGGCAAAGTAGTACACCAGGGTGTATAAATACATTTCCTTTATCCATTATCTGTTGATGGACATATAGGCTTCTTCCAGGATTTAGCTATTAGGAATTGTGCAGCTATAAACATGGTATGCATGTATCACTGTGATATGATGTCTTTAATTCTTTTGGGAAGATATCTAGAAGGGGGATAGTTAGGTCAAATGGAATTTCTATTATAATTTTTTTGAATTTCCATACTGACTTCTATAGTGATTGTACTTGCTTACATTCCTATACAATATAGAAGGTTTCCTTTTTCCCTGATAGAATTTGTTATTATTTGATTTCTTGATGATGGCCATTCTTTTTGGAATAAAATAGAATCTGGGCGTTGTTTTAATTAGCATTTCTCTAATGGCCAAATACATTGAACATTTTTTCATGTATTTGTTGGCCACTTTTACTACTACTTCTAAGAAGTGTCTCTTCATTTCAGTTGCCGCTCTTTTGATTAGATCTCTTAATTTGGGGGGGCTCTAATTTTTTTGAATTCTTTATGTATTCTAGATATTAATCCTATGTCTGAGGAGCGTCCGACAAATGTTTTTCCCATTTTGTAGCTTGTGTCTTTACTCTTTTGGGCTTTTTTTTTTTTGCTGAGCAGAAGCTTTTAATTTGATATAATCCCACTTACTGATTCTTGATGTAATTTCTTGATATAATCCCACTTACTGATTCTTGATGTAATTTCTTGTGCTTTTGGGGTTCTGTTCAGGAAGTTCTTGCCTACACCTGTGTTTTTTTTTTTAACCTGTGTTTTGAAGAATTTTACCTCTTTTGTCTTCCAGCAGATTCAGTGTTTCTGTTTTAATATCTAGATCATTAATCCATTTTGGTTTTAGTTTAGTACATTGTGAGAGATGTGAGTCTAGCCTCAATCTTCTGAATGTGGATAGCCAGTTTTCCCAGTACCATTTGCAAAAGCAGCTGTCTTTCCACAAGTGTATGTTTTTGGCCTCACTGTTGAAGATCAGATGGCTGAATGTGCCTTGGGTTGTTTTTGCATCCTGTATTCTGTTCCATTGATATGAGTGTCTGTTTTTGTGTCTCTACCATGTTGTATTCATTCATTCATTCATGCATTTAACTGTAACTTTGTAAGATAACTTGAACTCAGGAATTGTGGTGCCTCCCACTTTGCTCCTGTTGCCCAGGATTGTTTTTGCTATTCTACATCTCTTCTGGTTCCATATGAATTTTGAGATTGTTTTTTATAATTCTGTGTGGAATGCCACTGATATTATGATTTTGATTGCATTAAATCTGTATATCAGTTTTGGTAGTATGCCATTTTGACAAAATTGGTAATGCCTGTCCAGGGACAGGGGATATCTTTCCATTTTCTGATATCTTCCGTAATCTCCTTTTTCAGAGTACTGTAGTTATTGTTATAGAGGTCTTTCTCTTCCTCAGTTAGGTTAATTCCTAAGGATTTAATTTATCTTGCTGTTATCATGAATGGTATTTTCCTAATTTCTTTCTCAGTGGGTTCTTTATTGGTGTACAGGAATGTTATTGATTTTTGTGTGTGGATTTTCTATCCTGCTATATGGCTGAATTTGTTTATTAATTGTAGGAGTCTTTTGGTGCACTGTTTTGAGTCTTCTGTGTAAAAGATCACATTGGCTGCTATTAAGGATAGTTTGACTTCTGCCTTTCTTTTATGTATCCCTTTTATTTCTTTGTCTTGCCTGATCGCTCTGGTTAATGTTTTGAGTGCTATATTGAACAGGAATGTTGATAGAGGACATCTTTATTTTGTTCCTGATTTTAGAGAAAAAGCTTTCTATTTTTCCCCATTTAATATTACGGCAGTAGGTTTGTTATAAATAGCTTTTATCAAATTGAGAAAAGATGCTTCTCTAAGTATTTTCTTCAGGGATTTTATCTTGAACAGATGTTAGATTTTGTCGAAGGCTTTTTCTGCGTATATTGAGATAATTATGTGATTTTTGTCCTTGATTTTGTTTATATGATATACTAAATTTATTGATTTATGTATGTTGATCCAGCTTTGCATTCCTGGGATGAAGCCTACTTGGTCATGATATGTGGTCTTTTTAATGATTTGTTGCTTTCTGTTTGCTAGTGTTTTGTGGAGGACTTTTCTGTGTTCATTAAAGAGATTGGGCTGTAGTTTTCCTTTGTAGTTGGATCCTTGTTTGGTTTTGGAATCAAGATAATGCTAATTTCCAGGAATGAGCTTGGTGGTACTCCTTCCCTTATAATTTCATTAAAGAGTTTGAGGAGCACTGGTATTAGATTTTTCCTGAAGTTCCTGTAGATTTCAGTGGTGAATCCATAGGGTCCTGGGTTCTTAATGGTAGGCTTTTTATTACTGCTCCAGTTTCATTGCCTGTCACTGGGTTGCTCAGGATTTTTATGTCTTCTTGGTTCAGTTTTGGTAATTCAAATGGAATCTATCCATTTGTCCAGGGACTCTCCAATTTATTGGAATATAGGTTTTCAGAGAAGTTACCAGTAATGTTCTGGATTTCGGTAGTCTTTTGTGATTTAGTTTTTTTATTTTTAATTGCATCAGTAGGGGTCTTTTATTTCCTTCTTTTGGTAGGATTGGCTGTAGGTTTGTCTATTCTGTTTATTCAAAGAAGTAGCTCCTAAATTCATTGATTCTTTGTATTTTTTTAGTCTCAATTTCATTAATTTCTGCTCTGATCTTTATAATTTCCTTCCTTGTACTAACTTTAGATTTGGATTGTTCTTGTTTTTCTAGGACCTTGAGGTACATTATTAGGTTATTTTTTTGGGCTCACTCTGTTTTTCTTTTTCCTTTTTATTGTTTTCACTCTCTTTTTCTGATATGTGCATTCACAGCAATAAACTTCCCTCTTATGACTCCTTTCATTGTGTCCCTTAGGTTGGGGTTATGTTATACTAGCATTATTACTTGATTCTAGGAGCTGTCTAATTCCTTCCTTGAGTTCATCTGTGACCTATTGATTATTCAAATATATATTGTTTAATCTGCATGTATTTGCCTATTTTCTGTGGTTTCTTTTTCTATTTTAATTTATTAGTGCATGTTTGCAATTCACTGTTTACAATCATCTTGGGGAGTAGTTACATGTACCTATTACAGCTTGGTATTTTTTTCTAATCCCATTCCCTTCTCCTCCCTACTCCTCTTCTGATTTCCCTATTACCTTTTACATACTTATTGATACTATTTGTCTTAGCTCATGTTATGGCATATGTTTACATTGGCTGTACATGGCATGATCTGATAATATGCATGGGATAATTTAAATTCTTTTACATTTACTTAGTCATGCTTTACTAGATAATGAGTGGTCTGTTTTGGAGAAAGTTCCACATGCACCTGAGAAGAATGTGTATTCTGTTGCTGTTGGTTGGAACACATTGTAGATATCTATTAAGTCCATTTTTTCTAAGGCGGACCGGTATATAGTAACTTTCTTTGCATTTTCTGGTCAGTTTCAGCTTGATGTCCACATTGTCTGAAAATGGGATAGCTACTCCTACTTTTTTAAGGATCCCTTTGCATGGAATATTGACTAAAAATCCTTTAATTTTTACTTTATGAATTTCTTTTTGAAATAAACATTTTTCCTGTATATGGCATATTGTTGCATTTCGTTATTTTTATCTAATCTGCCACTCTGTGTCTTTTGATTGGGAATTTGAGACCATTCACATTGAGAGTTATTACTGAAAGGTGTTGACTTACTTCTATCATTGCATTGTTTTCCTGTTACTGATTCCCCTTTTTTCTCTTCTGCTAACCTGATCACCCTACTTGATGTGTTCATTCCATTTTTGAGATGGTTGACTTCATTGACTCTTTCTAGGATATCCTAGAGAATTTTTTGAGTGCTAGTTTAGTGGTCATAATTGTTTAAGATGCTCTTTTTCATGGAAACATCTTACTTCTTCATCAATTTTGAAAGATAGTTTTGCAGGATATTATTAATCTGTGTTGGAAATTGTTTTCTTTTAAGGCTTGAAACACTTCACTCCAAGCTTTTCTGGCCTTTGTGCTGAGAAGTCTGCTGTAATTCTTATGGGTTTATCTTTAAGTGATTTATTACTTTTCTCTAACAGGTTTTCTTTTTTGGTGTCGGGGATCGAATCAGGGCCTTGAGCTTGCCTCTAACAGCTTTTAGGATTCTGCCCTTGTGTTGGACTTCTGTGATTTTGACTGTGATATGTGGTGGAGTTATTTTCTAGTTGTGGCTATTTGGGTTCTCTATGCCTCACTTATCTGTATGTTAAATTCCTTCCCCATTTTTGGATAGTTTTTTGCTATTATTTTAGAAAACAGGTTTTTTTTACGCCATTCATGCCATTATGTGTATATGTTGGGGGGGGTGTTTGGCATTGTACATGTAGTCTCATGCTAGTCAAGTGTTCTACTAGTGAGCTACCTCTCCAGCCATCATGCTATCTTCTGATTTTGCATTAATTCCATTTAATCTTGGGTTAGTCTTTGTATCATCTATTGTTAATAGCAATTGGATCCATTTTTCATATTCTTTTGTTTTTAATATAGGATCATCTGTATCAGCCCTATTTCTAGTTCTATTTTCACATTGGTCACTTCTGTCTATACTTTCAATAGATTTTTTTTAAGTTTCTATTTTATCTTATTTTTTGTTTTATGTTATTATTATATGTGTGTAGTACATAATGTTTACATTCTTTGTGGAAAATTGGTACATGTACATAACACATCTTGATTTTCATCCCCTTTCGTTTCCCTCCACTACCCACCCCCCTTTAGTACATGTTTGTAGTACATAATGTTTACATTCCTCGTGTGGAGTTGGTACATATACATAACACATCCGAATTTGTTTTTCATCCCCTATGCTTACCCTCCCTCCCACTCTTTCCATTTCTTGATCGCCTTCCCGTTTGAGAAGGATCTGTCTCCCTACTTCCTATTATTTATTTTTTCTTTTGCTTTTTATTTTTATTTTATGTTTCTCATATAAGAGATACTGTGTAATATTTAAGAATATTTAAGGTTTTTATCTCCTGGATTTCTGTTTGGTACCTTTTTATGGACTCTAATTCTTTGCTAAACTGGTCATTCATGTTTTGTATTGTTCAGCTAGCTTTTTGTTAGAGTATTCTGTAAGTTAGCTCGCTGATAATTTTGTTTATGAAATTCATTACCTTTTCTTTATTTTATTTTTTTTCTTTTCTTCTTTTTTTTTTTTCATTACCTTTTCTTTATTACCGGTTTGATTATCCTATAGCTTGGTTAGTTTTCATCATATTTTTTGTGAATGTGGCTTATTGAGCATCTGAGATTTATGGGTTTATAGTTTTCATGAAATTTATAATTATTTTGAGTATTATTTTGTCAAAAATGTTTTCTATTCCCTTCTTTTCTCCATATGTATGTAAAATTATACATGTTATACCACTTAAAGTTGTTCATACATATGTATGTAAAATTATACATATGTTATACCACTTAACGTTGTTCATACATATGTATGTAAAATTATATATGTGTTATACCACTTAAAGTTGTTCCACAGCTCACTTATTCTCTGTTCATTTTTTCTTTTTTCTCTTCGTGCTTGATTTTGGGTTTTTTCTATTGCTATGTCAACAAAAATTTGTTCTTCAATAATATGTCATTATTTCTATCCGGCATATCACATGTGGTAGTTTTCATGTCAAAAAGTTCACCTTGGGTCTTTTTTATATTTTTCGTGTTTCTATTTATCATGCTTAGTATTTCCTAAGCTGTTTGAATACATGGAATATAGGAATAACTGTTTTAATGTTCTCGTCTTCTAAATTTTTTTGTCTTTATCATTCATGGATATGTTTCTATTTATGAATATTTTTATTTATGATCTATTTCTAAAATGAGTATTTGTCGGTCATATTTTCTATGTCTTTTTTTTTAATTAAGAGAAGACAATTTATTTAAAAGTGGTGAAAAAGGGGAAAGGGAGATGATAGATAGCTACTCGACGAGTAGGGACCATTCGAAAGTGAAATACTCCCATATTTTCTATTTCTTTGCATGCCGGTTATTTTTTCATTAGATTTCAAACATGTAAATTTTACCTTGGTGGGTTTTAGGTATTTTTGTATTCCTATAAGCTTTCTTGAACTTTGTTCTCTTTCCTAGAAACAGTTTGATTCTAAGTATTGCTTTTATTTTTTGGTTGTAGAACCAGAGCAACATTTTGTCCAGGACTAATTTTTCCCACTACTAAGGCAAATCCATAGGGGAACAGAATTATGAGATTTCCAACTTGATTGGTGGGAATAAGCCCCATTCCCAGCTATTTGTAAACTCCACTGGTGGTTTCCCTTAATGCTTTCTTTTCCTTTTTATTTATTTGTTGTACTTAGGGATTGAACCCAAGACCTTGCACTGAGCTAAATATCTGACCCCCTCAAACCCCCTTTTTTGTGGCAGGGTCTCTCTAAATCACTGTGTAGCCCAAACTGGGCTTGAACTTGTGATCTTCCTACTTTAGCCTCCCAGAGTGCTGGGATTACACGTTTGCACCACTAGGGCTGTCTGTCTAATAGGGTTGATGATTCTTTTCCTGGCTTCAGGTAGTTGCCTTATACCATACCCATGTGCCAATGAGTATTGAGTTGACTTGGGGGATACTCTTAGCTGAGCTCTGGGATTTCTTACTGAAGAGCTCTTTTCTCCTGTACTCTGCTCTGTGTATTCAGGCTGCCCTTTCCTCCCTTGACTCCCATGTGTCTTAGTCTGTGTTCCTTCTCCCAGGGCAGCACCTACCAACTTTCCGCAGACACTAAACTGGAGGTGTTTGTAGTGCTTACTGCATGCTTCCCCATTCTGAATAAGTGTAATAACTCTCCTTTGTTACTGGTGCCCAGTGTTTACACAGAGCTAGACACACTAGGATCATGGAGGACTTCTCCAAAAGTCTGTCTACCCCTGTGGATTCAAAGATGATGTGATGGAGAAATGGCATTTGAGCAACAGAGTATATAGTATTAGATGGGAAAGTGGAGGAAAAGCTATAAGCTCATGCTCATTCTTCTGTCTTGAATCCTTTCTATTGGGAGGATTCCTTGGTGGCATTTTGCTTTTTTAAAGAAACTAATTGTTGCTCTTAAATAGTCTAAAGATACCCTTTTCTTTTAATCCATAGTAAAGAACATCTTGAAATGTTAGATCAGATTGACTCTGTTAAATCATATAATTTTTATATTAATTTATAGGAAAACTTTTTTATTATTGGTCCTAGTTGTTTTTCTTATGCTAAACCATTTTGTATACATATAAAATCCTCTTGGTTTTGACACTTGACTTCTTAAGGAAAAGATCTACATATCCATGTGCATCTCCAATGTATTTATGTTCTTGTAAATACTTTAAAAATACTCTTTGCATGTATTTCATCTGTAAGTATTGTTATAATTACTCATTGTGAAGAAGTTAGAGGTTCTTATGCCATTCTCTACAAAATGAATGTCCCACAATTCTCTTATAAGACCAAGTGTTCATTTAGGTCTATTCAGAGATCATTAAAAAATAATAGGCAAGAACTGCAGAATGTTTAAATAGTATTTAGAAAATAATGACAAATGTTGATATAAATATATTACAAAATCCTTATGTCTAAGAAATATAATATTAAACAGCTAATACTAAAATATTTGGTAGCTAAATAACATTTCAGAAGATGGATCCAGTGCATGGATAATTAGCATAATATTTGAATTGCAGAAAACTCTTCAATTTAATGAGTACAATCCTTTTTCACTTAAGTGTCCTATAAAAACCTAAAGGTTTTCAAGCCACATGATTTCTATTTAGAATTCTGTTTAGAAAATACTTCTAAGCATAAAATTTTGCATTATGTATCTTTACAAACAGTGAGTTTTTAAATGTTAACTCTTTAGAAAATTAAGTCGATAAGCTATATATGCATTATTATTCTACTTTAATTCTGATGATGAATGGAATTCTTTTAATCAAGAATATTACAAGTGGGCCTTAGCCTCTCTCATTGTCATTAACAGTCTAAAAAGTTCATGCTTGTAAAGCCACATCGCAGAGCCTTATATCTCTTTAAAAAAAAGAGATGTTATTCTACAAGACCAAAAAGTTACCTTAACGTGGTTAAGCTTTCATTGGAGTAATATGTTAATCATTACAGATGTTAACAATTAATCGTTATGGAAGTTACAGTGTTCCTTGATGTTCACTTGTATATTTTTTCTAATAATTTTTTTAAAAGCTTAATGAAGTATAATTTATATATAATAAATGGCACATATTTAAATGATATAATTTGAAAAATTTTGACATAAACTAGGTGTGCTGGTGGACACTTGTAATCCCAGCTACTTGTAATCCCGAGGTGGGAGTATGGCAAGTTTCAGGCCTGCCTGGGCAATTTAGTGAGATCCTGTCCCCAAATAAAATAGAAAGGGCTGCGAATATATCTCAGTGGTAAAAAACTTGCTTAGCACTAATGAGGCCTTAGGTTCAAGTCCCAGTACCAAAAATGCACACACACACTCACACACACACGCTTGAAACCGTCACAACAATCAGATAGTGAACATTTCTGTCATCCTCCAAAATTTCAATGTGCCCTTTTTTCATTTCTCACTGCCAAATATGCTGTCTCTTTCCCAGGCCACCACTGATTTTCTTTTCATCACTACAGACTAGTTTGATTTTTCTAGAGTGTTATATAAATGGTACCACACAGAATATAATTTTTTGATCTGGCTTCTTTTACTGTGCATAGTTATTCTGAGATTCTTCTATTTTGTTGTATGCATAGTTTATCCTTTTTCATTGTCTAGTACCATTTCTATGCACAAATATGCCATAATTTGTTTACCCCTTAACCTAATGGTAGACATTTGGATTGCTTCCAGTTTTTAGATAGCACAGAAAAGCTGAAGTTTTAAACTATTATTAGTAAAGCTGCTATAAAAATGAAATGTTTAGAATTATTTTCTTTTCAATTTTTACCACTTGCTGGCAATCATGCCTATCAACATTTGGCAGACATGCTCTTACATACTTTTCTCAGCAGCTTGTGGTAATTAGGGAAAACTATGAAAATACTTAACTTTAAGCCCATTTCCTACATTTCGTCCTTTTTACTCATTAGAGGTATTAATTATACAAAGGAAAAGAAATCTCATTTTGAATTTTGAAACCCTCACAACCTGGCCAGCGTTATCTTACCTTTTATGACATCCCTAAATAAAAATTTAAAATGTAATAGAATTGAAGCTCCTAGTCCTTAATTAACCAAAGAGCTTATGTAAATACTTCCTTCACTATAATAATGTTATGATGACTTTCTTTTTTTTTTTTTTAAGTAAAAGAGGATGATTTATTTGAAGATGGGAAAGAGGGAGAGAGATGATAGGCAGCTACTTGGAATGAATAGGAACGGTGTTTTTCTTTTTTGAGACAGGGTCTCGCTGTGTAGTTCAGGCTGATCTTGAACTCGTGACACAGCCCAGGCTGGCCCGGAATTTACAGGATCCTCCTGCTTCAGCCTCCAGAGTGCTGGGATTACAGGCATGTGCCACTATGTGCCATCATGCCTGGCATGGTGACTATTTTTTTTTAAAGAAAATAAATGTTTCCTAATGATCATATTTTATTTCCATAAGTAAATGTGGGAATTGAAATCTATCATGCTTATGAAATTTTCTATAAACAAAGAAATGTAGAAAAGATCTGATAATGTCATACTAAAAAAGAATGAAACACAATTTAATTCATATTTTTATTATTGAGAAAACTTTACTCCATTTTTATAATTTTTCAAAAATCTAGTAACCTTATAGAGTGCCTATACAAGGAAATATTTTTATGCAATGCTATTTCAAATTCTTAAAAAATTTTCCCAAGCAGAAAAGTGATCAGAGCTTAACATTTGCTCCTTTCTACTTGCTTATTCTTTACAATAAATACATTTATATATATGTATATGTATGTAAGCGTACATTGACTGTAATATGTACATATATTAAAGTACTCTTCTAAATCAATAAATGCTTCCCCTCTTGTTTATGATATAATTTTAGTACATTTGCAGTCTATTAAGAATAGTTATAATTTTAGGCAATTTCACTTAAAGTGGCATTTCTCTACATTAATGTCAAATATATAACCTTTGCACAAATACAGTAGCCACTCTGTTGTACTGTATATTTTCTAAAAGGCCAATCATCTTACACAATTTTACTTCTTTCCTGAACACTTTAAGACTGAGTAGAGCAGTATATGATCATTTCGCAAGAGAATCTTACATATTTGAGTATTAGTCTCTTTTAAATATATCATCTTCTTATATTGGTTTATTGATTTAGATTTTGGAAGAGATAGCTTCCAAATTCTTTCATGGCATCTTATGATTGTTTAAAGCTAATTTGAACTATGACTCTTCATTTTTTCTCTTATTCAAATTATAGTGAATTTTGTAGAGTACTTGAATAGAAATCAATTTTTTTCCTTTTGCTCCTTTCTTTTTTTAATCAGTAGAAAGCTTTATTCACTAGGCTAAAAGATAAACTATTATCATGATTTAAACTAAATAAAAAGCTAATAAACTTTGTTTCTTTCAGATCTCTATAAGAATGGGCTCCAAAGGGCTAACTTTGTACCATTCATAGCTGTCCTGAAGGTAAGAAAAATCACTTACTTGTGTTCAGTAGTTGTGACATAGTGACTGGTAATCAAGGACTTCTGTAAGTCTTATATTCAAGCAGAATTCATTTTGATATTTAGATAGTGATACTCAAAGACACTAAAGGAGAAAAGAATCTTTTTATGTAGTATTAATCCATGGGTACATGGGAAAAATTACCAAATGCAGTATACTCTAAATTATTCTCTAACTTAAACATCTGATAGTTTGCATTTTATAAATTTTAATTTGAGGTTTGCTCATAAATATTATAGTGAGATGTTTAAACTTATATATTTATTTCTGAAAAAATGTTTAATGGTCCCTGTTTCCTTCAGGTTAATGGCCATTATTAATATGTTTTCCCAGTGATTAAAGTTGCTATTCTAGAATAGCATTATTATAAAAATATTCTAATATATTTAAATGTGATTGCCATCAAGTTATCATGAAATTATGTCAAGTTGAGGCACATAAATAGTTTAAATATTTGTGTGTATCATCACTGCATAGAGTTTAAAATAGTCTTCATTACAATATGATTAGGACTAAATAACCTCCTTTTTTACTGTTAATTTTTTTTGTTTGTTTTTTTGTTTTTGTTGTTGTTCTTATTTTTTGAGATAGGGTCTTGCTATGTGGTTCAGGCTGGCCTAGAACTCACTAGGTAGCCCTGAATGGCCTTGAATTTGCAGCAATCCTCCCGCCTCTGCCTCCCCAGTGCTGGGATTGTGGGCCACCATGACTGGCTTTTTGCTGTTAAAGTAATTTTTTACATGATTATTCAATAATTCCATAATCTGCCAATACTTATTGAAAACCTATTAGGTATAAAGTGTCAATTTAGACACACTGGATAATATAATTATAAAACAGGGTTTGTCTTGCTTGTAGGTCATTAATAATCTGGTGAGATCATAGAATACACGCAAATAATAGCAAAATATATAGTCCCAGAAAGAAGCACAATTATCTGCCAAAAACATAATTTTCATCATTTTAGGTACATAGTTTTTCCCAGTCCGTATCAACATTCTCTGAAAAAAAAGTATTTAACACAAACTAAAAAGTTAAAAATTTTTACCAAGAATGAGGAGTTAAAACATTTTGCATTCAATATTTCCGAGACACAGTCAGACGGTCTTTTTGACATATACTTTAGATGGAATTATTGCAGGTGTCAAACTTTATTCCCTGCGCTGTACTTGGGAGAATTCAAACGTCTGTTTCCCTCACCAGTTTAGGTTCCGAAGGATTTTAATTTCTCTGAGGTATTTATAGATGCAGGAAAAGCACGTTTGCAAGTTTTTGCTCTTAGTAATTTTTTCCCTTTCTATTCTTCTTTTATATGAAGCGAAGTAGATGAGGGGTATTTTCTCCATAGTAGGAGTCTAAAGTAGTATGGTGCATAAAGGTACCAAAATATAACGAGACAACTAAGAAAAATAGGGGCCGAAAATAGCGTCTTCGTGCGGCGTCGAATACGTAGAATCTAAGAAGTGAAGACTCGCGGAATGCCGCGAGAAGTTCCCGAGGCGCTTTGAATGGCCGGCAGCTGTCACGCTTCAATAGAGAATATACTATATTAATGGGCAGCTCAGTTGGCCGACTGAGTTCGAGTTTCGTGCCTTGCGCGCTCTCAGTGTGTGTGTGAAGCGAGGAAAAGCAAACGTTCGCGTAGTAACCCACGATCCGAAAGTGAAGACGAATCGAGGTGAATAATACGTGATCGGTAATTGAATATGGAATTCTTGGGAATTGAAATACCCAAGTGAGGAAAGATCTCGCACGTCTCCCTCTGTGCAAAAACATGAATGTAAAGGGAAGAATTGCCAACAGCGAAAGTCTCCCAAAGGCACTTGCAGAAAACTTCTCGCAAAAACGAAACCTCAGAGCGATGAAGGGAGCGAGGCGGTTTTTCTGGATCCTTTTGTTGGCCGCGCGAAGGGCCCTTTGTCGGGAAAGGCGCTTTCATGCCAACTTCCTTAATGACGTTCTGCCAGTTCAGACTGTTGTATCTGCCTCTTGACTCAGCGAGAGAAACGTGTAGTACAAGCCAATCACAGAGACTCTTACTTTAATAAAAAGAGATTGTAAGTAACATTGAAATTTATTGGGACAAAAGTATATTGTGAAATTCATTTTTCTTTTACATTTTTCTCTATAAGTCCAAATGATAACATTTGTAATTTATTACAAAAGCTTGTGATATATTGCTTGGAGTATTGAAAAATAATCAGAATTTGTATGAGTTCTTAGTAAAATGATTTTTTTAAGAGAGTAGGAATGAGGAGGAGGACTAATACACTGTTAAAAGTGATACTCCTTCAGTAGATGGATAGATAGTGTGTGGCGTATCCATACAGTGCGGCGTCACTCTTGCATAGAGTGGGAAGAAGTTCTGATACATGGTGTATGAAGGAACCTTGAAAACATTATGCTAAGTGAAGTAAGATGGGTGAAAAAGGACAAACATTATACGATCTATTCATGTGAGGTAGCTAGAAGAGACAAATTTATAGAGAAAGAAAGTAAATAGAGGTTATCAGCGTCTTGAAAGGAGGAGGAGGAATGGGTAATTACTGTGTGATGGGTACCGAGTTTCTGTTTAGAATGATGAAAAAATTACAGAAATGGATAGTGGTTGGTGATGGTTGTACAACATAATGAATGTACTCACTGCCAATGAATGGTACACTTAAAAATGGTTAAGACAGTAAATTTTATATTATATATATTTTCCTGCAATAATAATTCTAATTTAAATAAATAAGATTCAAAATCTCATGACAAATTATGAAAATGTCCCCCAAGTTTTGATTGAAAATCATTCATACCAAAAACCAGGAGGATCTCGAACTGAATGTGAAAAGACAGTCAACTGATGACAATGTCGATCAAATGACAGAGATGTTGGAATTATCTGAGAAAGATTCTAAAGTAGTCTTGATAAAAGTGCTTCAACAGGCAGTTATGAGTATCCTTACAACCAAGAGTCATTAGTTCTTGATGATTTTTAGAAGTTCCATTCACAAGCAGTATTTAATCGTTTTAAGTCTGCATATAACTTATAACCTTCAAATATGTGAGGCAAATGGTAGAATTACAAGAGAAACAAATTCACAACTATAATGGGAAATACTTTCCATAGGCTTTAGTAATTGGTGGGGAAAATATATAGCAATAAAGACTTTAAACAGCATAATTAAAAAACCTGAGTGAGAGAAAGATGAAAGGAAAGAAATATAAATTAAAGAAATCACATTTTCTTATTAGAAAACTATCATGTCTCCAAAATTCATTTATATAGTTTGTGTCAGAATTCTACTCCTTTAGAATAGATTTTTCTTACTCATTTATTAGTGACCATTTGGATATTTTCTACTTTTTTGCTATTGTAAACAAAGCTGCCATGAACATTTATGTAGAAATACGTTTTGGCCTCTGGTTCAGGTCTTTTGTGTATACCCAGAAGTAGAATTGTAGGAGCACATGGCAATTATATGTTTAAATTTTTTTGAGGAACTATGATAGCGTTTTCAGTAATGGCTGTACCATTTTATATTCCCATGAACAGTATACAAGGTTTCAATTTTCTCTCATCTTTGCCAATAGCTGTTCTTTTCTTCTTTTGCAGTGCTGGGGATTGAACCCAGGGCCTTGTAATACTAGGCAAACCCTATGCCCTTGAGCTACTGTTTTCTTTCTTTTCTTGATAGCAATCATCCTGATGAATGTGAAATAGTATCTCATTATGGTTTTGATTTTCATTTCCCAAATTATTACTGGTAATGCTGAGTGTCTTTTCTGGAATACAGTGGACTTTATTAATGGTATTTTACAAGGTGAGGTTTCCTAAGCCTTTCCTCTTCCTCCTGGGGTCCTGGATGGAAACTGTGTTGAGGAGGGCAGATTCTCAGTGTACTGGGGGACCGAGTTGTGACAGACTCATCAGCACCTGAGGTCCTTTCTTTCGGGCTTTCACTAGGGTTGGTGGTGCAGGGAGCTGTCACTCCTTGGAGGCTGTGTAAACCATCATATCTACCACCCTGTTACTGTAACCAAATTTGTTGCATTACCAGAAAATGAGCTCAACAGAGTGATTGTTGAGGGCAATGGCAGTCTCAACATGAAAGGTGGAAGAGTAGCTGTCATTGTAGAGATGAAGGAGACAACCTGATTCTTGGTGTAGTCCAGGAAGCACTTTAGGGGGCTTTCCGATGTCTACTGTATTACTTTCTTGATGCTGTCATACTTGGCAGCTTTTTCCAGGTGGTGGGTCAGATGCACAAGTGACATATTGAGAGGGGCACATGGAAGGCCATGCCAGTGAGTTTCCCACTGGGCTCAGGAATGACTTTGCCCACAGCCGTAGCAGTGCCAGTAGACACAGGAGTGATGATGTGGACAATCCCACGGCCATCACACAGCAGTTTCCTAGAGGGGCCATCCAGGGTTTTTGGATGGCAGTGGTGTTATGGATTGTGGTCACGAGTCCCTGCATAGTGCCAGGGTTGTCTTGGATGATCTGGGTTGGGACAGGGAGGGGTGCTGAATGGTTTGTGGCACAGGAGGCACTGATAGTCTTGAGTGAGTTGTACTTCTCATGGTTCACACCTGTCATAAGCTTGGAACTGTCAGCAGAAAGGCCAAAGATGATGACTTTTTGGCTCCAGCCATCTCCAAGGTATTGAAGCCACCGATGGACTCTAACATATTTAGCACCTTAATCTTTCCACTTGGCATTGGCAAGATTTCGCTCTTGGAAGATGGAGATGAGCTTTTCCCATTGATGACAATCTTCGCACTCTCAGCTTTAATTGTGCATTGAACTTGCCATGGATGGATCATACTAGAACATGTAGCCCATGTAGTTGAGGTCAGTGAAGGCCTTGTTGATTGTGACAATATCCCCTTAACGACTTAAAAGCAGCCCTGGTGATTGGGAAACCAATATGACCAAGTCTGCTTCCTCCAGCCTTCACCAGCGATGGCAGGAATGTAGCTGGCAGTACACGGGAAGGTGAGGATGTCTGTTGAATGGGTTGGAGCAATAAGCCTTGAGCATCTTTTCATATGCTTATTTTTAATCTATGTATCTTTTTTGTAGATTCTTTTTAAACTTTCTGTTTGGGCTGATATTTTTGGGTACTAGACTGGCGGGCAAAGGGGAAGCACTATTTTATTTACTGCCAGATATAGGTAGGAACCCAGGCTTCCTGTTCATCTTCTGTTGACATGTAGGGTAGGGCGCTTCTTGTTCTCTCTTGCTACTGGCAAAAGGATTCCAACTCCCCATGTGATTTCCAGGGTTTAAAATTGTACATAGCAGGAGAAATAGGGAAAAGTATATCACTATCTTCCCAGAAGCAGAAGTCAGATTATCAAAAGCCCTTATGTGCTAATTCAATCATCTTTGTTATTTCTGGTTTTCTTTCTGTGGTCCATTTTTTCTAAGTTGTGATTCATATTTTCCTGTTTTTATTTTGCGAGTTTGGTAATTTATGATTGGATATTGGACACAATGATTATTACATTGAATCTCTGTTATTTCCTCTAACAATGTTTAATTTTAATTTTATTTTGGCAAGTGGCTAAGATTCTTGCAGATCAGCTTGATTCTTTTGAGGCTTGTTTTTAAGTTTTGCTAAGGTGTATCTAGATCAGACTTCATTCTAGACCTGTGTGAACCTTTCTTCTAGGAATGACCCTTCTGGGTTTTCTACTGAATCCTTGGTGTTCAGAGAAAACCTTCTATTCAGAATGCTTGCATTTCCCAGCATTTCTCAGTTTTGTGTGAATTGTTCTTTGTCCATTCTTACAGAGTTTTGCTCTATGCATATGCAGTTTAATATTCGACTGAAGTTTACAGACATTCTCTATGCAGATACCTTTCTCCACACAGCTTCCACTTGTCTTGAACTCTGCTGTGCATATTCCAACTTCTTCTGGTTTCCATAACTGTGATTACTGTCTCCTTAACTCAAATAGATTGCTGGGCTGCAATCCTAGCAATTGCTTATAGATAGTCAGGAAAAATGTAGGACCTGCTTGCCTGGTTTAGTTTTCACATTTTAGGGCTTGCTTTCTTTTGCTAGACATCATGTAATGTCTGGTATGAGTTGTTTCATCTGTTTTTTTCCTAGTATTTTAGTGATTTATGGGAAGAGAGCAAAATCCAGTTCCGATTACTCTATCTTGGCCAAAAGTGTGACCCTTTCTCAGGTAGTGTAAGTATATGTGTGTGCTGGAAATTGGATCCAGCACCTCACACATGGTAAGCACATGTTCTACCAGTGAGTTACACCCCAGCTCCTCTTGGTTTTTAATTATAAAGAGAAACAATAGGAATTTTTTTCTTATTCAGAAACTCAGAACCATGTTTTACCATAGATACCAAAGTATACATGAGTAACATAACTATAAAAAGGAGATTTTTGTAACATCTCTTAGATTTTTAGAAAATCAGTTAGGATTTAGATGATAACACATGAAGGAATGTTATTTTCTAAAAACTCTTGAATATGTATGATAAAGATCACAGATAATGGGAGTGAAAAATGTAATACAAGAGTATATCCATTACTATATCAGCTATAGAAATAATATAGATAGAAAAAATACTGGAAATAAATATCTCAAAATGTTAACTGAATTTGTTTCTGAAAAATAGGATTATAGGTGATTTTAATTTTTTCTTTTAGAGGATTTCTGGAATGATCTTATATTATTTTTACAATAAAATTTTAAATAGGTAAACTTTGCTCACTCTTCTCAGGAAATCAGCAGATCTAGATAGGAGTGCTCATACTCAGAGTTGAGGTACTACCAAAGAAGAAACCAGATTCAACATCGTCATCATAAAAAGAATTAGAATGATGGTGTCTTAGTCTATTTTATGCTGCTATAAAAGAATATTTGAGACCGGATAATTTATAAAGAACACAGATTCATTTCTTAAAAGTTCTAGAGGTTGGGAATGCCAAGATTAAGTGGACTACATCTGGTGAGGGCCATTATACTGTGTTATCTCATGGAAGAAAGTAGAAGGGCAAGGAAGTACAGGCCTGCATACAAGAGGGAAGTAGGGAGGATGGGGGTCAAACTCATCCTTTTATTCGGAACCCTCTCCCGTGATAACCTACCTATTCCCATGATAATAACAGTATGTTCATGAAGGCAGAGTCCTCATGACCTAACCACCTCTTAAAACTCCCACCTCCCAACCCTATTCCATTGGAGATTAAGTGTCTAACAAATGCTTCTTGGGGAGACACATTAAAAAAGATACAGGAGCCAGGTGAGGTGGTGTATACCTCTAATCCCAGCACTCTGAGAGGCTGAGGCAGGTGGTTTGCAAGTTAGAGCTCACTCTGGGCAATTTAGTGACTTATGGAGACCCTGTCTCAAAAATAAAAAATAAAAAAGGCTGGGGATGTAGCTCAGTGCAAGGACCTGAGGCTCAATTGCCAATATTTGGGGGGGGGGGACATAAGAAGGAGGCAGCAGGAACTGGGAGGAAGGAGGAAGGAGGAACTAGTAGGTAAAAGCAAATGATGAATGATGGAAGAACTATGTCAGGAAGTGGGAGAATTTTTTTAGATAAAACTTCATGATTTTTCTCAAAACTTCATGGTTTTTCTCAAAAAAAGATCAGAGATGAATTAAATATATTATTAGACAAAAAGTTAGCAAGCAAAACTCAGAATACAGACTAAGGGTAAACCCATAAAACAAAGAAAAGCAGAGTGAGGGATTTAGCTCTGTGGTAGAGCGCTTGCCTAGCAAGAACAAGGCCCTGAGTTTGATCCCCAGCACCCCAAAACAAAACAAAACAAAACAAAGCATCTTACAAAAGAAAACTGTAGAATCGACACACTGAAAATGAAATTATTGATAGATGCCAGACTTATGAAAAATTATACAGAATGAAGCTAGAATAATCAGATATAAAAATCAGTATAGGGAAAATGCTAGATAGGGAAAGCAGACAGAAGATATATAGTCATACATTCATAGTTCAAAACGGAAGACATAAAGATAAATAGAAGAAAATTTTCATGAAATAAAGTTGGAATGAAAGTCCATAGTCAAAGTGGTCACTCTGTATTTCCTTAACCCCCTCAAGAATAAGATATTATTCTGATACATAGCTGAACTTCAAAGATAAAAGGAAAATCTTATAATCACATAGAAGAAAAATTACTGGGAAAAATCAAGCTGGTGTGAGGCTTGTTCACTACAAGTAGATGTTATAATAGAATAAAATAGAATCGAATATGTTTTACTATATTAAAGTTAAAAGACGTGACGTCTGGTGAGCTAGGCTGTCATGTACATCTAAACACACAGATGTATCTTTGGACATATGGTAATTTTGAAGTTACAGTCTTCATGAACTTCCCCCCAAAAAATTACTGTAAGATTTTTATACCATTAGTCAAAATTAATAACCTGTAAGTGGAGATATTATAGTGAGAAATGGTGATAGTTGAATTGAATCTGATTAAATGTCATCTTATCTAGACAATAAGTCAGACAGTGAACTTTTAAAAATTGTATCATGTGAAAACTTACGTAGTGAATCGACTACAGGATGTTGAAGTGTGTAGAAAAGAGGATTTGACCCCAACTAGCAGTTTGAACGAAGGAGGTAGCACATGTCAGGATATTTCCAAAGAGCAAATGACACCTAAATTGAGATTTAAAAGGGAAATAAAAGTTGACAAAGTGGGAAAAAGCATTTATTATGGAGGACAAGATACATGGAAAAGACATAGAAGTATGAGAATCATAAATTGAAAATGTCATTAGCAGTTCATTAAAATTTTCATAAAATAGTAACTATTGCTATTCTTCTGTTTACTTGATGCTTGGAGATTTATTTAAAACTTAGACCACTCCCCCAGTAAAGCAAGATATGTGTTGTATTGCATATAAATAAAAAAGAACATTTGGCAGCCATTTTTATACAAAGATTGTTAATATAATAATTGTTCCTGATTCAGTGAGTCTGAATTTTAACTTGCTGACGAGATGACACAATGCTCTGATTTTATTGATTGGTTCTTTTTTTTAGTCTATTATTAGTACATGTTTGCAGAACATAATGAATACATTCATTGTGGGTATTTGGTATATGTACATGACACATCTTAATTGTTTTTACACACCCCTTCAACATCTCTTAGTCTGCTTCCCATTTGGAAAAGATCTATCTCCCTATTTCCTATTGTCTATTATTTCACTCTAATTTATTTATACTTCGGGTTTCTAGTGTAAGAGGAAGCATGCAATATTAAAGCTTGTGTGTCTGATTTATTTCACTAAATATTATAGTCTCAAAGTATATCCATTTTCCTACAAATGACTGAAATTTACCCTTCTTTATAGTTGGAGTAGTGCTCCATTATGTATAAATGTCACATTTTCTTTATCCATTCTTCTGTTGATGGACATATAGGCTGCTTCCTCAATTTAGCAATTATGAATTGTGCTGCTATAAACATGGGTATTCATGGATTACTGTAATTGGATGTCTTTAACTCTTTGGGGAAGCTCTCAGGAAGGGGAAGAGCTGGGTTAGATGAAATTTCTGTTTTAATTTTTTGGGGGGAATCTCCATACTGATTTTTGTAGTGATTGTGTTAGTACACACTCCCACCAGCAATGTAGAGGGTTCCTTTTTCTCCACGGCCTCACCAGCATTTTTTATTATTTGATTTCTTGGTGATAGCAATTATTTCTAGAGTTAGCTGGCATTTTTCTAATGATCAGAGATTTTGAACATTTTTTCATGCATTTATTGGCTATTTGTACTAGGTCTGAGAAGTGTCTATTCATTTTGTTAGCGTCCAGCAGGTGGATTCTTCTTTCAAGCCAGAAAAATTACAATGTAGACAGTCAAAAGAGGACTCAGCAAAAGTATTTTATTGTAGAGTGAAAGCAGAAAGCAGCATTTATTGTAAAGCGAAAGCAAACAGCCCCCCGCCGAATGAACCTGGGAGGGGGCCTGAGCCAGTTGCCACTGGAACTCTTTGTCTAGGGTTTTTATACACAAAAATGACTGCATCTCAGACAAATTGAAATCAATGTACGGGGGTTATAAGCAAGAAAGTTTGACTTAGTGGGCCTGTAGAATTCAGACTAGTACCATTAAGTGTAACTTTAAACAGAGCAAAGCCATTCTTTAAGAAGGTGTGAGTATCTTACTCCTATGCAAGAAAATCCCCCCAATCTGATGAGGCCTTTGTTTTCTGAACCTCCTGTGCTCTGGCCTTGGCCATCGCGTCCTTCTCTGAATCTTTTCTAGCTGCCTTTCCTGTCTGTAACACTCTGTCAGACCGTTCTCCACCCTCCCTTCCCCTTCTGGGTTAGCGTCACTCTAAGAAATCTTATCTTTCCACAGGGACCTGCTTGCTCATCCTCAACATTGAGTTTTACAGAAACTAAGAGTTTAGATTACCTTTGGGTGCCTTTTGTTAGGTTAGGAAAATGATGCCTAACCCTTAGAAAATGGGACCTAAGCCCAGCCACACCAGGCTGGAGGGCTCATGTCCTCAGGTCCTTTATCTCCTTGCTTCATTTCCTTCATCAAGTTTGTTTTCCATGTGCTGGTGGAAAAGGGGTGTGGGTCTTTTGCTATCTCCCTGTATCAATTTCAGTTGCCCATTTTTTGAGTGAGTCTTTTATTTTGAGGGGGTCTACTAATTTATTTTTGAGTTCTTCATATACTCTAGAGATTAGTCCTCTGTCAGAGAAATAGCTGGCAAAAATTTTTTTCCCATTATGTAGGTTGTCTCTTTACTCTGTTGGTTTTTTTCCTTTGCTGTGCAGCTTTTTAATTTGATATAATCCCGTTTGTTGATTCTTGATGTTATTTCTTTTGCCATTGGGGTTCTACTCAGAAAGTCCTTGCCTATCCCTGTGTCTTCAACAGTTTACCTACTTTATCTTCCAAGAGGTTAAGTGTGTTTCTGTTTTAAAATTTAGATCTATGAACCATTTTGATTTTAGTTTAGTGCATGGTGAGAGAGATGAGTCTGGCTTTAATTTTTTGCATGTGGGTAGCCAGTTTTCACCATACTGTTTGCCAAAGGGTAATCTTTTCTGCAGTGTACCTTTTTGATCCCTTTGCCAAAGATCAGGTGGCTGAAACTGTCTGGGGTTATTTTTGCATCCTGCATTCTGTTCCTTGGAATCACGTTTGTTTTTGTGCCCCTACCATGATATTTTTTTCATGGTAGCTTTGTGATATAACTTGAAATCTGGAATTGTGATGCCTCTTGCTTCGCTCTTGTTAACCAGGACTGCTTTTGCTATTATGGGTCTCTTCTTTTCCATATGAAGTTTTGGAATTTTTTTCAAGTGCTGCAAGGAATGTTGGTATTTGATTAGGATTGCATTAAATCTATGTATCAGTTTTGGGAATATGGCCATTTTGACAATATTGGTTCTACATGTCCAGGAACAGAGCATGTCTTTTCATTTTCTAATGTCTTCTTTCACCCCCTTTTTAAAATAGTACTGTGGTTTTTATTGTAGAGGTTGTTCATTACCTTGTTTAGGTTAATTCCTACGTATTTCATTTATCTTACTGTTATTGTGAATGGAATTGTTTTCCTAATATCTTTCTTGGCAGACTCATTATTAGTGTATAGGAATGCTGTTGCGTTTTGCATGTTGATTTTGTATCCTAATATATTGCTGAAATTGGTTATTGAGCCTAGGAACCTTTCATGGGATATTTTGGGTTCTTCTTGTACAGGATCATGTTATCTGCAAATAAGGATAATTTGACTCCCTCCTTTCCTATATGTGTCCCTTTTATTTCTTTCTCTTGCCTAATTCCTCTGGCTAATGTTTTAAGTATTAAATTGAACTCGAGTGGTAATAATGGATGTCCTTGTCTTGTCCCTGATTTTGGAAGGAAAGCTGTCAGTTTTCCCCCATTTAATATGATGTGAGCTGTTGGTTTGTCATAAGTGACTTTTAGCAGATTGAGATAAGGTCCTTCTATACCTATGTTCTTCAAGTTTTTTTTTTTTTAATCATGAATGGATTTGGGTTTTGTCAAAGCCTTTTCCGCATTTGTTGAGATGATCATTTTTGTACCTGCTTCTGTTTATAAAATGTATTTTACTTATTGACTTATATATGTTGAACCACCCTTGCATCCCTGCAACGAAGCCTACTTGATCATGATTTATGATTTTTTTAATGATTTGTTGCATTCTGTTTTCTGGTACCTTGTGGAGGATTTTTGCATCAATGTTCATTAAATAGATTGCCTGCAGTTTTGTTTAATTGGGACCTCGTCTGATTTTGAATCAGGGTAATACTAATGTCCAGGAATGAGTTTGGAAGTACTTCTCTTTGAATTTGATTAAAGAGTTTGAAGAAGATGGTGTTATCTCCTTCCTGAAATTCTTGTAATATTCAGCAGTGAATCCATCAGGTCCAGGGCTTTTCATAGTTGGTAGGTTTTGTTTTTGTTTCTTCTGACTCAATTTCATTATATGTTGTGGATTTTTCAGCATTTTTATATCCTTTTTTTTATTTCTCTGGTATTTTATTTTTTAAAATTTTATTTTAATGGTACATTTTAGATGTACATAGCGATAACATTCATCATAGGGGATTTGTAGCATTTTTATATCTTCTTGGCTCAGTTTTGGTAATTCATATGTGTCTAGGAATTTTCTCATTTCTTCAAGATTCTCAAACTTGTTGGAGTGAAATTTTTCATAGTAGCTAATGGTCTAGATTTTTCTAACATTCATTGTGATTTTGCCTTTTTCCTTTTGAATTGATTGATGTGCGTCTTTTTTTTCTTTCTTTTGGTAGGTTTGGCCAAGGCTTTGTCTATTTTGTTTATTCTTTCAAAGAACCAGCTGATTGATTAATTGATTTTATATAAATATAAATATATATAAATAAAATTTTTTAAAAATTTCAATTTCTTTAATTTCTGCTCTCATCTTTATGATTTTCCTCCTTTCACCAGGTTTGGGTTTGGACTGGTTTTGTTCTAGTTTCTCGAGGTGTGCCATTAGGTTATTTATTTGAGCTCTCCCTGTTTTTCTAATGTGAGAATTCACACCACTAAATTTCTCTCTGGGGACTACTTTTCATTGTGTACCATAGGTTCTGGTATGTGGTATTGGCATCATTATTTTATTTTAGGAATTGTTTAATTTCTTCCTTGATTTTTTTCTGTGGCCATTGAGTGTTCAGGAGTATGTTACTTAATATCCAGTTGTTTGTAAAATTTGTGTGATTTCTTTTGCAGTTGATTTCTAGTTTTAGTGCACTGTGATCTGACAGGATACATGGGATGATTTTGATTCATTTGTATTTATTTAAGCAGACTTTAAATGGACCAATATGTGGACTACTTTGGAGAAAGTTTTGTGTACTGCTGAGAAGAATATGTAGTCTGTCTTTGGTTGGAAAATTCTTTAGATATCGCTTAAGTACATTTGTATAAAGATGTGGTTCTGTTCTGATATTTCTTTGTTAATATTTTGTTTAGTTGATCTATCTCTTTGTGAAAGTGGGGTATTGAGGTCACCCACTATGATTGTGTTGGTATTTATTTGATCTTATACATCCAACTGGGTTTGTTTTATGAACTTGGCTGCATATATATATGTGTGTGTGTGTGTGTGTATATAAAAATATATAGCATATATATGTGTGTATATATATATATGTATTACAATTGTCATTTCTTCTTGTTGAATTGTTCCTTTAAATAATATGTAGTGACCTTCTTTTCCTCTTCTGATTAGTTTTAGGGTGAAGTCTACTATGAGAATAAATTGATTGTGTGCTTTTGGGGTCCTGGTGCATTGAATATTGTTTTCCATCCTTTGACTTTTAGTCTATAAATTTTGGGGGGATTAGATGAGTTTCTTGAATGCAGCAGACTGTTAGATTCTGGGATTTTTTTGTGGGGGGATTGCTGGGGATCGAACTCAGAGCCTTGCACTTGCTAGTGAAACGCTCTACTGCTGAGCTAAATCCCCAACCCTGGATTCTGTTTTTGGTCCAGTCTGCCAATCTGTGTCTTTTAATTGAGGAGTTGAGGTTATTTACATTGAGAGTTATAATGAAAGGTGTTCTTTGTGTTCTTCTTCTGTTGTTGACTCCTTTCTTTTTTCTTTTTTCTTTAACTTGCCTTGCTTGATGTATTCATTCCATATAACTTTTTGGATGTTTTGGCTGCTTTGTCTCTGTCTAGGGTATTGTTGAATTTTGTTTGTTTGTTTTGTTTTTTTAAGTGCTGGTTTGGTGTTCATGCATGCCTTAAGGTTTTTTTTTTTTAATGGAATGTTACTATTTCTCCATCAATTTTGAAAGATAGTTTTGCAGGATATATTATTGTTGGTTTGAAGTTGTTTTCTTTTAGAGTTTGAAATACTTTGCTCCAGGCTCTCCCAGCCTTTAAGGTTTATGTTGAGAATTCTGATGTAATCTTTTTTTTTTTTTTTTTTTTTTTTGTGGTGCCGGGGATCGAACTCAGGCCCTTGTGCTTGCAAGGCAAGCACTCTAATCACTGAGCTAAATCCCCGCCCCCTGATGTAATCTTAATGTCTTTACCTTAAACATGATTTTTTGCTTTTTCCCAACAGCTTTTAAAATTCCGTCTTCTGGGAATTCCATCTTTTGTATGACTTCTGGGATTTTTGACTATGATGTATTTGGGGGAGATCTTTTTTCATTGTAGTTATTTGGTGTTCTGTAAGCCTCACTTACTATATATAGAGTTACTTCCTCTTACTTGGAAAGTTTTCTGCAGACAGATTTTTTATTCCATGTATGCTGTCTTCTAATTGTTCTCAAACTCTAATTAGCCTTAATTAGTGCTATTAGTATCATCTCAGTAGCTATTGGATGAATTTGTCTTCTCATGATTTTTAAGGCTTCTCTGAGTAAATTGTCATGAATTTCCATTTTGTCCTCATTTTCTGAAACCTTGCCTTCATCTTCATCATTTCTGGTGTTTGTGAATTTTATAGACTTCTTTATCTCTGCGATTTCTGTTTGGCACCTTTTTGTGGAGTCAGTGTCTTTGGCAAATTTGTCATTCATACTTTGTTCCATTTTGATCAGTTCTAATTTTTTGTTTCTCCCATTTCCACATTGGTCAGTTTGTATGTTAATTCCACTGTCTTTTGTGTTATATCCTCTGTGCTCTCGCCAAGTTTCTTTACTTCCTCTTTAATCATTTTGTACAGGCCAGCTATGTGGTGTTTGCTTCTGTTTCCACTGGTGCCCTTTGAATCTACTTTGGAAGTTTGGGAGTCTTTGGGGATATTTTGTTGCCTTGCTTTTTCATGTTGCTATTTGTTTGTTTGTTTTATTGCTGAGAGTTGAGGTCAAATAGAGTGAAAAGAGTTTATTGTTGATCTGAAGATATCTTTAGTTAGGTTTTGTGTTCCAGTGATATATTCTTGGCTTTGTTTGTCTATCCTTTCATGTATTCAGTTTAATTGGAGTGGACCCTGTCACTGCATTGTGTGAGGAGAGAATTTCTACTGGTTATAACACTGTCAATAGAACCAAGGATACATCAGTCATAAACATTAAAACTTATATTGATAGTTTTGCCCTTTTGTCAGTACCCCTTACGGACTATATTATACTGCTATCTATGGTTCTTGTCAGATTGGGGGCTGGTGGAGAAGAGAGGAAAAAAGAAGGTATGTCAGTGGGAAGAGAGGCAGGTAAGAGAAACATCAATAGGTTAAAAGAAAAGTAGACAGGAAATTAGAGTTGTTGGAGTTATTTTATAATTGGTGTAAAGGGCTGGTGTTGAAGGCATTTGAGAAAGTATTTGTGTAGGCAGGAGGCTGTATGCAGATGGGTGAAAGTGTATTTAGGGGTTGATGGAGGCTATGAAATTTTAAGTACCTGTTACTATGTTTCTAGGTAATTTTGTTTGGATACTGTAAGTCCAATTTTGCTAAGAATTTCCCTGACATGCCCCTAAATGGTACTGTTTAGTTTATAGCATTGATTAGTCCTTATTCTCTAGTGCACTTTACAGGCACCAGTTATATTTATGCTGTTAGATAGATGAAAGGAGGGTTAGGGAGGCAAGGAGGTGAAAGATAATGAAGAAGAGAGGAGAACAAAAAATAGGAGGGGAGAGAGTCAAAAGATAGGACAAAAGCAGCTCTACACAAATGAGCAGGTCAAAGGGAAAACCTTGACACTTATTAAAGTATAACCAACAAACACCAATAAAGAATTAAGAAGCAAAAGAAAAAAATGAAAACAGAAAAAACAACAATAAAAACAATCAGGATGACCCAAATCCAACAAAGTAGCAAGGATTCAATAATTCCAGTAACCAAAATAATAGGAATAAGAATACAAACCTTCACACAGTTGTTACAGCGTTAACACAGAGCTTCACACAGCTCCTTCTACACAGATACATCACTGTCTGTTTTCAAGTAGCTGAACAGTTTCCTCCTGTAGGCCAGACAGTTGCCTGTCCAGATCTTGAGCACTGTTGCTCCCTCCAAACACATGTTCTGGTTTGAGGCTCTAGGCATGACCTCTGAAGACCTCCATATTCCGATTGCCTTAATTGGTGGTGGGGGTGTAAATATCAAGGACATCTCTCTTCCCTCTGCAGGTTTTCCCTACCTATTAAACAGCCAAACAGCTGCCAGCGTAGTTGCTGTTTACCATCTCTCAAGCAGTTGTCTGTTTCCCCCTTGCCCACAGAAGCGGTAAGAGAGTGCTCTACTCACTCTCTTCTGGCTCCTTCGACAGTCACTGTCTTACTCTGCTCTGCACATTTTTTGTGGAACAAGTTGTCCCTTCTTTTTGCAGGTCTCAGCGAAGAGTTGCTGGGATCTGTCCTGTGGGAACTTGCCAATGTGACAATTGTGGGTAGGGCGCTGAGTGTTCTGCTGTAGGACTCCTGTTGTGTGTGGGAGGAATAGCTGGTTTATTGTTGTTGTTGTCTGTGTTGGGGAAATCTTGTCTCCTCTCAGGGTCCCACTGCCCACTGGCCCTGGAGTTGTTCATCTGCTGGGCTGCCACTGAAAGGTGGCGCCTTTCTGTAGTCTGGTCCTCTCCCAAAATGGTGTGGTGCCCAGTGGAGAGATGGGTGGGACACCGTGATCCAGGAGTGGTCCGGTTTTCCCTTATATGCCTTCGAAACACTGGATTTGAGTACAGGTGGATTTTCTTTTCATTTATCTTCCTGTGTCAGACCATCTTTTGCCTCTATCTCAGGGTAACTGCTTTTTTCAGAACTAATTTGGAGACATTCACCTTTGCTGTCACCTCCCCTCAGCCATTTTCTCCAGGGCCTGAATCATTCTGGAAGGATCTTTGTTGTAATATTTATAAAACTTGTGTAATTCTTCTAAAGTTTGTGAACAAATATAATTGTTGAAGCATTTGTTAGTATCTACTTAATACTATCTTATGAAATTAAATGCTTCTATTTCAGCCTCTGCCCTGTGGTGTTTTAAAGTGGCCTGCAATAATCTATATTGGGGCCAATAAACTATAGCCAGTGCCCAGATATGGCCTGCCACCTATTTTTGTAAATACAATTTTATTGAAAAACTTCGTGCACATTTGCTTATGTATCATGATGGCTCTTTCCAGTAGCAGCATTGAGTAGTGGTAGCAAAGTAGTAGCCTTGAAACTCTAAAACTTTTATCTAACTTCTACGAAAAAAAGTTGCTGACCCTTAATCTATATAACATATGAAAGATAAATAACTATTTAAAATAATCTAGCACAGTCTTTTCCATAAAAATGACTTATTTTATGGGATGCAAACAGTAGTCAGCATGATTTATTAGTAGATTGATAGAAGGGAAGAAAAGTGATAGACCAAAAGCTAAAAGTGTTGTCCAGTTTTGATTTTAAATAACTCTAAACTTTAGAAATATCAGTTATGTTAGGATTAACTCTTAAAAATATCTTTTAATTTCCATACACTTTAAAAGAATAACGTGTCTTAAATTTACTTTTTTAGAACAATATTATTCTACGTAATCTCACTGCATTGTAGTCATTATTTAAAATTATTGTAGATAATGGGAAAAGATGACAATTGGTGTTTTGATGGGAAGAATAGTCTCATAGGTTAATTTCAACTGAACTACTCTTACTGGCCTTCTTGAGGATTGGATTGGCTGGCAAATATTGTTCTTCTTGTCTGGTCAGTTTCCAGCGATCTATGATGTTTAGACCTATGTTTTGTATTTGGATAAAAATCTGTTTGCTCGCTCCATTACTGACACTTTTATAAAACATCCATTTGTGATGGGTCTTAATGATTCCTAGAGGAGATAAATGTTATTCATAAATTTTAAAGTTGAAAAAAGTTCTCAGTGTGAATTTTATAACTTTCTTTTCATGATTTTATCAATCAATTTAACACCATGAACAAATCTTAAATAGTTCTGTGGGAAATGTCCCTCTGCAATGTTGTAGGTTGTGTTTTAGCCATACAGTGGTAGATTCTCATATTAGTAACTTAATCACTTTAATTCTCATTCCCAATGACAGTAAAATGTCTTTTTTCTTTCTTTCTTTCTTTCTTTTTTTTTTTTTTTTTTTGGTGCCTGGGATCAAACTCAGGGCCATGCACTTGCTAGGCAAGCACTGTAACCACTGAGCTAAATCCCAGCCCCATCTTTTTTCTTGAGTTTTTATTCTCCTTAAAGTTAAATGTTAGGTGATTAGTTGATTATTGAAATGATAACTGTAAGCTGGTGAACTAATCAACAGGGTATTCTACAATATAATTTTTTCTGGTTAACTTCAGTTAGATAATGAAATTAGAGAAAAGAATCTAGTATTAATTCTTACAAATATGAGTTTTCTTTTTCTGATAAATATTTGTCCATTTGGAAGACATCATGCTATGATTTAATATTAGTTGAATTTAAATATGCAACACATAAAGGTACTTTAGAATCTAAAGGACTCGGTTGTTTTTGCTTCTTTTGTAATACTTGTGTAATGTTCAGGCAGTGACTTCATGTCTTCTGCTTGGTAATGTTTCTTGACTGTTGTATATCCTTTATCGAAAATAGTTAAGATATATATAAACCTTTATGCTTTTTTTGTTCTGAGGATTTTTTCCCAAGAAATCTCATCCCTATAGTGAACAGTTTGAAAATACTGTCATGGTGTGATTTCCAGCCACAGAGTTTAGAAAAATTGTTTATAACCCTTAGATGAAATGTAGTGTGCAGCCTTTGTCCAGCCACCTTGCATTTGGATTTTCAGATTTGCTAAATGATGTGTATTTGCCACTTTTCCCTCCTGTAATTTTTGTACTTGTGAGCTTGAGTTGTCAATTTGTTCATTATAACTTTCCATACTAGAGCTTCCAGGGTGTGAAATCGCCAGAATCTGCCTCTGAGGTCAATATCAGCTCGCTGACCTCCACTGGGTGTCACCTGAGAAAGCCTCGCAGGGACCAACCCTTTTGCAGGGACCAATCCTTTGTTTGCCTGATAATGTCTTTACTTAGGAGTTGCCTTTTTAATTCTGAAGACTAAAAGAAACAAAAGAGAACAAAAGTAGCACGCTGAACTCCTGAATTGAAGAGTTGTGGCTTCCCGCACAAACCATTAAAGTCTTAATTTGAATCCTAGTATGTAATATTTTACAATACAAAAATGGTTATTTGATTTGTAAAATATTTCTATAACCATCATGTTTTAGGTTAAATAAGGAAACTGACCCATGATATTTTTATAAATAAACTTTGTTCATACATATTTGAGAAAATCTCTTTTTAAAAAATTATCTCTACTAATAGGCATTACATTTCATTTCTAATGGTGTTTTTGTTTTGTGTTCCTGAAGTTAATAAATAACTACAGTAAAAATTATTGAGATCCAGATTTAAAATGTATTTTATCCATATTCATTCTAGAATGTAGACCTTGTATAGTCAGGGCCTACCTATGGAAAAGTAATTTAGGGTTTATGCTTTTTAAAAATATTTTCTATACTTGCTTTATATAAAATGGAAAATAGAGATTTTTATATAAATTATATATCTGTATTTAACTAAAATTAATAGGTTGTGGACTTACAAGTAAAATATATACTGTTTAGGACTTGAATTCTTTTCTCTGAATAAATAGTTATTTATGGTTAAAGTACAAGAAATCGATTCTTTGATAACAAAAATTGCTTAAAGAGAATGTGTCTTAAATATGAATTAGTTGCTTCTTTGAATCATGAGATAAATTAGTTTAATTACACGTGGCAATTTTCTTGACTAGTGATGTAATTTGAAATAGAATTCTCTCTTTCTCCTCCCTGAAAACTCAAGCCAATTAATAGAACTTTTAAGCTCTTTGTCACAGGCCACCATGGAGGTCTGCAGAGAAGAACTTTAATCCAATAAACATTTCATTTAGATCATGAAAAGAAAGCATGAGGAGACGCTCCTGTAAGAGAGTGTGTTACTATGATTCCACCCATGAAGAGATGTGAGGAATTTGCCAAATTAACCAAGAGGTCCTCATATTTAACGCATAAATGTGTCAAAACTAACAGAATCATTATTTAATTTGCTTGAACTCTATATTGAGGAAACTCTAAAAAGCCACAACTGTTTTCTTCAAAGCCTCCACTGTTGGGCTGGATGGACAGGGCAAAGGGAGGTTGTGAGAAATCCAGATAGCAAATAAGACTGGCCGAAGCTGGTCAGAAAAGGGAATAGATAATTAGGCGTAATTAGCGTGTATGAATCGTTGTCTCTCTGCCCTTAGCTTGAATAAATTTTGAAGAAAAAACCCTAGTGGTGCAAGTCCTTTGATGTAGGAAGAGTCATTGTGGCTTGGCAGCATAAAGGCAGTGTTTTATACTTTTTACATAATGGTTGTGATACAGAAAGAGTGAATGGACCCTGCACCCCCTGTCTGCTTTATACCAAGGACTTTTGGATTCTCTTGAAACAAAATGCATCACAAGTTTGCAGTTGTTCATAATGAGGTAGCGGACCTCATCAGAGCTCAGAGGAAGCCATCTTTAGCTTTTGTTTAAATCTTAATCACAGTTTTTTCTTTCTTTCTGGGAAATCTGCTTTCTTAAATCAACACGTCTTTTCCCTTCTTTGCTTCACCTCCAATAAGAAAAAGGAATAATACAGAAGAAAGCTAAATAGAAAAGTTAAACAAAAATTATTACACAAAAGACAAACGCATTTCTGTGTTTTTAATCCTGTATGAAAAAGATCCTTGTATTCCTCTTTGCCTTCAAGTCAGTAGCATTCTAGTAAGGTTGTTTTATAAGAAAAGGTATAAGAAAGTATACAAGGAATAATTTTAGATTGGTTTGGGGGAGAAATTATTTTCAAATTGAAATTACACAAAGTAAACTGGTAAATGTGTTACTATTTTTTAAGTTTCAAAATGGAAATCGATTTGGTTAAAATATCACTTAATACATTTACTATAAACTCTATTTATTTGAAAGGCATAATTGAAATATAAATTTGAGAACCTAGCTCTGGATCCAAAAGAGTCCATTTATCCTGTATTTGGGAAGAGAAGAAGTTATTCTTGAGAAACTAATATGTTTACTTTGAAATTTTCTGAGAGAACCGAACAATTAAGTCATCTAAAATCAATTTATTCTGGTAGTTGAATTATGTTCACTTTGATGATCTAAAATATTTTTAATTACTCCTCAACAAAAAGAGAAATTAATTATTTTAAAATTCTTAATCCAGTATTTTGCATGAGTTGGAGGCAGAGCTGAACAATTTACACATTATCCTGATTATCAGAATAGTGTATTTCTGGAAATTTTCAATCTCTTCCATCAGTTATTTTGGAATGATGTAAAAAAAAAACCTACATTCAGATATTTAAGTGCTTTGATTTCTTTCTAATTAATATTCTTCCTTTAACATATTTTAATTATAAGACTGTCGGCACTAGTCATCAGTGATCTGTTCCTTAATGTGTAATCTATGAATCTACTTTTGTAAGTGTTGTTACTTTGCTGTAGTGTAGTTTTATTATGACGTTTTGATTCTAGAGAGACTTCTTTCAATCCACAATGCTCTGAGATGCTTTTGGCTACTTAACCCATTTTGCATATTGTGCCATTTGTAGAATAAAGTAGCCTTTTATGCTTGAAGTTGATTTGAACTCTGAAAGGCAACACCTGAACATCTCACAAAACTAGATAATTATGGCTGATTGTGTTTTTCAGGTATAGGTCACAGGAAATTCATTTGGGGTAAAGTATGTACAAAGCTAAGAAATATGCAGATTTCCTGTTGTAGGATTGTGTAAAAATTATTTACAGTTAATACTTGCATAAAGGTTAGAAAGGTTGATGAAGTGATATTTAGTTTTGCTTTACTATTCACTGCATGTCAGAATGTAATTATGACTGATTCATGAAACTGTCTTAGAAACGAACCATCTTTATTAAAATGCTGATCAAGATAAGAGCTGACAGTAATAAAGAATAGAACATTTTAGTCTTGTTGCTTTTGAATGATTGCTAATTACCCCAGAGGTCATGTATAGTGCTTGGTAGGATTCATTGACATTATTTCTTTTAAGTCTGCTGTTTCAACAACATCTGAGCATGAAGACACAAACTGTGTGCACATTGAACAATAGTTTGGCCAAGTTTTCAAGGCTTCAAGATATCCAAGAAATCTTTTTTGGTATGTGAACTTGGCTTTTCTCTATGAAAATTGTAGTATATTAGGGTACTTGGTACAAAATACTTCATTCAATTACTATTGACTCTATCTATACCTCCTATTTTTAAGTTGGCATTAAACAGTACCAAAGGTTATTGAGACCGTGTCATCTCTGAATATGCATATAAAATTAAAGAGAACAAAATTGTGTACTGGCCCTTAAGTTAAAATCCATAGAAAGGACTTCCTGATGTATAATCAAAATATAGTCCTACTGTCAGTAGCTAGAGTTCACCTTGTTTTTGTTTTTATTAAATGTGAACTTGGTAATTTGTTTCTAAAAATGTATAGAAATCCTCAGAGTGTATTCCTTAGCCTATGTTGATTACTAGGATATATACATTATAAAAATAAAGTTGATTAATGGAGTAAAGTCTGATATAATGTCTAAAATAACTTAATCTTTAGAATTCTCAACAACCAAAATTAGAAGAATGTGGAAAGTTACACATATATGCCTCTATATTCAAATCATACAGTCACATCACGCATATTTTTGTGGTTTCCATCATGTGGCAGAAAAATCAGTGGCATGTTAAGAAGGCATGTTTGTGAGCCTTTGGTTCTGTCATTGACCTTGGGCAAGCCTCTTAATCTACTTGAGCTTACATTTTAAGAAATTTTTAAATTATGAGAATCGATGAGTTTGCTGTGGTCCTGATGATGCTGAGAATTTTTAAGTCTCAGAATTTGTAAACTATTTCTTTTGAACTATGATTGATTGCTCCCTAATTAAAATGTGGCATTACTGTCCTAAGTGAGCTGGTCGCCAGAAGCCTAATTGCCTCACAAAGCTCAAATATCACACCCTTGTAAAATAAAGTGTAAGAAAGCAATATTTGGATTTTAACATACATTTAGTTAGTCATTGGGGATACAAAGATGAGTATTACTGGGATAATGTGGATGTTCTACTATTGAAAATAAGTATACTGAAAAAATCCTGTACTATTATATAGGAAAAAGATTATAATATTAATATAAAATGTTATAGAGTGAGTAGGAGTGATATTGAGATACTAAAATGCTAGTAATGATTAAAATAGCAATATATTAAATTAAAACCACAAATTTAACTGTTTTCTGTAATGCTGGCAATTGTTGAAGATGAATGAATGAAATGGAAATTTACATTTAATCTGAATGCACTGTTTTGGGTGTTTACAAATTTCAGCGAATGATGAAGCTGGAGTTTTGGTATGCTTTTTTGTCTTTTTTATATAGATCTATTGCTGCCACCACTCTTGGTTTAGTAGTCATGCTTATGATTTTATTTTTGCTTCAACTTGGATGAAGTGGGGATTTTCCTGAGAAAATTGGACATGGCTTAGAAGGGAGAAGAGAAGGGCAGAAGGATACTAAAAGTAGTTTTTAATGTATGTGCGAGAAATTACCTGACATGGAACTAAATAAATTTTGAATAGTGATAGCTGAGAAATATGGAGGAAGGCATAAATACAGTCAGTCTTTTTTTGAGGGAGACAGTGGAAGGGGACAGTACTCTAGGTTGTAACCAAGGGTAAAGTGAGCCCATTTATCTTCTGAAATGCCTTCACTGTGTGTGGAAAGCAGAATGCAAATAGTTATACATGTTTAATATTTCTTAATTTGGAGAGTTCCTGTAAATAAGAATGGTCAAACTTTTAAACATCTGGTATAACATTAATAGACCAATCAGAACAGACACTGGGCTATGATCAAGCACTCTGTAATGGTATATAATAATGAGCACCAGTCTTACCTGTAAATAGAAGTGTCTGGGTCCATATGTTCATAGGGTTTCAGAGTTTGAAGGAACCTTATATCCCACCACCTCATTATATGTTGGAGGCAATTGATGCTCATGCCTGAGATCATCTGACCTAAGATTGCATAGCTAGTGGCAGAACCAGATCTACAATGTAGACTACCTGCTCTTTACTGAGAATTCTCCCCACCAAACTGTGATGCACAGTGTCTGTGTACATATACAGATATATTCATTGTAGTTGCCTACTATATCTTATTGTTTTTGGGTAGAATTCATTATATTCTCAATTGGTTTTATCAATAAGAAGCTATCTTCCTTTCATAAAAGTATAATCCACTTTTGAGTAAATACAGTGAAAAAAGAGCAGAACCAGAGTTGTATGTATTTTTAAAATGCTGTGTTAGATACTATAAAACTCTTAATATTAAAGTCTCTAAAAATGGACAAAGATCATTTTTAAAGCTGAGTATTTTAGTGGGATTTAGTTTTCCTTCATTATGCCAGAGAGTAGTTATGGTGTAAATTAATTGTACACATGGGCTTTGTGTATTTATAGGAATATATTATTGTTTACCTTTGTTATTTTTATAGAAGAAAGAAAAAAATATTGAAACATTAGGTTTTTCAAAGGTACAGTGGTAAATTTCTATTAGACTGGAGATGTATTTCACAGTTCCTTTTTGTGGGAGAAATTGAAAGTTTACTGGAGCTGCAGTTATGCATTTGGTAGGATGATTATTAAAAGAAATTCTCAAAAGATAAGTGGATCAACTTCTTTCTAGCCTGTCATATGTCACTCTTACATTTTTCTTTTCTTTTCTTTTCTTTTTCTCTTAGGAATGAGAACTATGTTTTTCTTGGGTAAAGAAAACAGCAGGATAATGGAGTATTAAAATTCTGTTTATTATGAAAATCTAGAAAAGTATAATGGTTTCAAAAGGATTCCAATACAAGAGCTGTCAGCTTTTTCTAAGCATCACTATTTTGGGACAATACATGTAGTTCTCTAAGACCTTTCCTTTTGTGAAATTTTAGGAAAGATAAATGAACACGTTCTGGGCTAGATTCTTAATAAACATCCAAACATCTACATATACATATTTATTTATATTTAATAAATGAAAGTGCCCCATTCTTCCCTTTGTCCATTTTTACCCACTCTCACACCATCTCATTCCTACTTTCCACCTCAGGAAAAGCCATTATTAAAAGTTTAATTTGTATCTCTTCATGTATTTTCTGCACATTTATATATAAACATACATGTATATATGTCCAAACATATAGTTTTGTTTTGTTGTAAATTAATGGTATAGTAATTATCTTAATGTGAGTTGTGCTTTTATTCCTTGGAGATGTCCTGGAGATATTTTGATATTGGACATAACTCAGTGTCATTCTTCTAGAAGACTGCCTGATATTTCATAGCATGGCTGCACTATCATTTTAAAACTGGTCTGCTATTTTTTATACTTAGCTTTATTCTAGTTGTGTACTTTTAAAGTAATACTTTAGAAAGCCTGTTTACAAATGCATTTTATGGCATATGAATTGATGTTTCTGTAGATTATAGTCCTAGAAATAGAATTTCTAGGTCAAAGGTACCTTGCAATTAAAGCTTTGTTAGGTTTTTGTCAAATTGCCCTTTGCCTGTATATTAGCTAACATTAAAAATTAAATTATGGAATTAAATTTGCAAATAGTTCAGTTGTTTTTTTTAAGGAGCCTCATTAACCTTGAAACACAGGAAGGTATATAAACAAATGACAATGAATCACATAGAATGAAGGGATGAGACTGTGGGAATTTTATTGGATATTGCTTGTGCATGTTGAGGCAGCAACTGGCTGCTACAGAATCATAATTACCAAAATATTTAAGGGTGATGGAAATTACGAACTTTTAGTCCATGCTTTATTCTGAACATAGGTGTACAGTGCTTAACAATACTAAGCCTGCATCCCTGAGATCAGCTGCTATTCCCTTTCCTATCAATACACCGAATAACTCTAGACAAAGTAAGATCAAAATACTATTCTTGAACCTCAGATATTGATTGGCAAATTAGGGCCAATAGTCCTATTTTAATAATTGTTGTAAATGAACTTCTCAATAAATGATTGTGTTTGTTGTTTTTATTCTTCTGTGATAATAATCACGACTAAACATTTATCTTCTGCTTTAAAAGCTGGTGGGATATCTTGTAAATAGAAACATACATGTTCTTTGGCTCAAATTTTGCCACTTTTGATGAACAGAACTAACTCTTTATAGTAACATTAGGATTCTTTGTTTCCTACCAATATATGCCTAAAATAATTTGAATGGCATAAGTATTAGTCTGTTTTCTATGGCTAATTCCATAATACCACAGACTGGATGAGTTATAAAGAAGAGAGGTTTATTTTGGCTCACAGTACAAGGGGCATACCTGGTGAAGGCCTTCTTTCCGGCATGGGGGAGATGTGGGCTCTATACATGTGTGCTTGTGTGTGACCTGGTCTTTCTCTTCTTACAAAGCCACCAGTATTTAATTATGGGGGCTCCACTCTGATGACTATGTGCTCCTGATCCCCTCCCAGAGTCCTCTCTAAACACTATAGTTGGATTAAATTTCTACCTTCTTAATACCTCACAGTGGAGATTAATTTCCAGCAGGACTTTCAGAGAGGGAAAAACCATATTCAAACCATAAAACTTCATCGATTCTTACAGACTGACCATCTTAGCACATAGATATTTAGGATCCAAGGTAGCATCTCAGGTCATCCAAATTTATGAAGTCTTATTGGGAAATTGATGTGCTAATGGCAGTTTAGGTCTTGGTATAAATTCTTGTTCTATGCAATTTCTTACTGATACTTTAAAGATGATAAGTACCATGCTTTATAAGGGTCCAAATATTTTACAAAAACCAGTGGGTCTAAGATGGAGAATGTGGAGGAAAAAGCAAGCCATTGGCATTCTGAACAAGACCTCTGGTTGAACAGTAGCAGTTGCAGCAATAAGGTGCTTCCCCTTTCTGTTTATAGATGGGGAGAAGGTAGCGTCCGAAGCGCCCCGGTCCACCTCACAGTCCCCAGCAGTGACAGGCCCTGGAACTGCGCGGAGCTTCAACACCACACTTGTAGTTTGATCAGGTAACCCTTCAACTGCCGGTGTTTTGCCCTTTTAGGGGGATGGGGATCCAGTTAGTTTGAAAATATTTTAGCAACATATCCAGAAACTAGAGGAAGACTGGGATGTTATATATCAAGATTGGGATGCTTGAGCATCACGCATGTAACTTCATTTACAATTATGAGATGTGAGTTGAAAACCTAACTCTATAAGCCTCAGGTCATGTAGTTTGAGATGTTGAAATCTCTTACTATAGTAGCTCAGCACTGAGGTCATCTTCTACCCCTCTGTACACTTCATAGTGTTTTCTTCTAGAGCCCCGTGATTTAATCGTATGACTCCAGCTCTATCGGTCCTTTGTTTCATGAGTACACTACTTTTATTCTTTGTTCAAATAGTTTTTAACAGTGCATATAGGTGTTTATGTCCTTTACTGCCATTGTAGAGGACCAGTGCTTTTCTTTTCATCTTATTTCATCTGAACATAAACCACAAGTAAGTCAATACCATCGGTCTCTGTGAGTCTTAAGTCTTAAACATTGGGAGGTCTTGTGGCTCTTTTTTTTTTTTCCATCCCCGATGGACATTGCATTTCTCTTAGTTCATTTGACCTCTCTATGCTGGTGAAATAGCCATGTAATTTAGATTGAATTGATCAGAGTTGGGGCTTGATTAAACGAAGCCAGAGGTTCTTGATCCTGGTCCATTAGAATCATCTGATGGGCTTAAAACAAAACAGAAAAGCTTGGTAATGGAGCTATCCTATCCAAAACGTAGGGTGAAGCTAACACACAGCCAGTGTTGAAAACCACTGGCCTGTAGTCTTCCTTGACAGTTGAATTGGTTCAGGAAACTAAAACCTAAACTAGCTAGCTTGTGCCATTCCTTAGACTACAGGAATTGCTCGTGGTGGTTATAATCAGCATAATCTGGGTAGCTCAGTCCTTTCATGGATATGGAAATGTTCCCAGTCTCTTCTGTGCTAGGAGCAAACTCTGCATTGGGATGAAACTCTTACACAGAGGAGGGCAGGAACTGAACCAACAGGGCCCTGGTTATCCTATTCCTTACTTCTGGACTTTTCAATTATGTGAGGCAATAAATCCCCTTTATTATTTAAACCTGGTTGAATTGCTCTTCTCATAACGTGTAACTAAAAGCATGCAGTCTATCCTGATGGCTTCTAATTTAGAATTTTTATCTTGGCTCCGTATCCTAGAGCACAAGTCTAGAACCTGGACACCTGCATTTGGAGAAATCTTAAAATGCTGAAATCCTGCAAGCCACCAAAATCTTCTTCCCATTCTTTGTCGACATGCTTTCATGGTTGCCTGCGCCAGAAGTCCAGCAGCCCTCTCAACTTCTTCTCTCTTATTCTTTACCTGAAAGCAGTCGAGCTCTGAATGATCTACTCATTTGTATCTGTCTTTATTCTTACCTCATTTTAGGCCACTTGTACATTTTCCCTGGATTTTTCCAATACAGTACCTGCTAACTGATCAACATTTATCTAGGTGTTTTTCTTCCTCCAGCCTATTCCCCATACAGGGGTCAGTGATGTTTTAAAAATTTCAGGTATGAGTTTGTCTCTCTCTTTCTAAATCTTTAAATTACTTCCATTTTATGGACTTAGGATTCAGTCCATACTATGGCCCCATTCTGGGCCATTCTTGGAATACATACAACTGCAAACATCCTAACTCTTGCGCTCTGCATTTTTGCTATACTGAACTGATTTTAGATTCTGAAGAAACCAAGCTTTCCCTTGCATCTGTACATTCATGGGGCTATTTCTTGAGTTTGAAACACTCTTCCCTATCACCTGTCCCTCACCTAGCTATGTCTGATTCATCACCACTTCCTCTAGGTTGCTTGTTGTTGTTCAGGGTTCCATAGCACCCTGTTCTGATTCCTAATATTTGTCTTCCTTGCTAGACAGATGTTCTGATCACCTCCTGTTTTCCTATTGATAAAGGAGGAATATTCTGTCTTAAATAATATGAGATGACCAAGCACAAAACACCAGCACTGGACACATGATATTGCCAGTAGTTTATTAGTCACGTGTACTTACAGCAGGGAGGAGGAGGACACCACACACATTAAAGGTCGTGAACCAGACGGAACTATAGGAGATAGACTTTGTAGTAATGTGAGATGGAGTGTGCTCCCTGGTTCCTGTAGGAAGGAGTGATTGGTGTGTTTGAATGATTCTTTAGGCCGTCAGGGAGCTAATGCTCATTAGGTTGAGGACTAAGTGAGATATAGTTGGTCTGGCTGCTAGAGATATTGACTGGGTTAGAAGCCTTTGCCTCTCTGCATGGCAACCGTTGGCATATCCAATGAGAACAGCAGATGGCCCTGTGAGGCTCAAAACTGCCAAGGCTGGCCAGGCATGGTGGCACACAGCAGTAATCCCAGCACTCTGGAAGGCAGAGGCAGGAGGATCACAAGTTGGGCAACTCTGTCTCAAATAAGAGCAGGAGGAGGAGGAGAAATTTGCCAAATGATCTTTCAGTTCTAAAATAAAGAAGCCAAATATTCTTTCAGACCTTGCTGGGTCCTGGGAGTCCACTTCCCTCCTTCTTCTCTTTCTCAAATTGTTATATTCCAGCTTTGGGATAACAAATCTCAAAGAGGCTGTTTTTCTGCTGTTCACCACTCTGCCGTCTTCCCAGAAATCTCCTAAGAGTTTGTAGAAGTTTTCAGTTCATGGTTGGCTGGCTCCAAGGCAGGGTGGCATGGCAGATGGGTACTACAGAGGAGAAACTGTTCACAGAAGGCAGCAAGTCCAGCAAGGGTGAGAATCCAGACATTCCTAAGGATGTCTGTAACATACGATGACACACAGCGATAACCCAGCCTGATCTTTCTTTACTGAAGGACTTATTTGCCTTGTTACGTGGAGTGCTCTGATATCTCTTGTTGAGTAGCATGTGAGGAACATTCTTGCTTTTCTACCTTTTGTGTTTCTAGATTCCATGTTGATCCAATCACCCTTTACATTTCTCATCTTCCTTTTGACAAATTCTACAGTGTGCTACAATTTGTAAGTTAACAGATGATCTTGGTAAATGCATCATTAACAGAAATTTATTGTTAGATGAATCTTCTTCGCCTCATTAGTAAACAATCTCCATATCATAATATCGTGGGGTTACTTCCTCCAGGATTCTGATCTCATCCATTGTTTTTCTCACAGAAATTTTATTGAACATCTGCTATGATACATTTTTTTTCCTTCTTCACTCCAAAATGTAGGTATTTCTGATTTTATCTTTAGATGTTGGGGCTTAGACCTGTGGGCCACCATTTCCTAACTATACCACATATTATGGAAACATCTTGCAAATAGTGTTGTTCACTTGTTTGTCTTCAAAATACTTTTTATGTATTTTTCTGCTTCAATTGTGATAAAAAATTTTTTTTGTCACAGGTCATGACGAAATGGTGTAATATACTCTACTCACTGTAAATGGAGCTATGTTCTCCTTCAAGAGGGTGAGGAGTTCACTAATAGCTTGATGCAATCTCTCCTCTGGGCAGATACTGGCTGGTGATGTTATAAGCAGATGTACAATTTTGAGAAAGAGAATTGAAGAGATTCAAAAGGGAGTTTAGGAACTATTAAACATTTTTTTTCTTTTCTTGTGGGGGGATGCTGGGGATCAAACTCAGGGCCTTGTGCTTGCTAGGCAAGCACTCTACCACTAAGCTAAATCTTCAATCCCTAAACATTTTTTTTTTTTAAACTGGGAGGAAAAACAAAAGTGAATGACAAGCTCAGTTCTGAACATGTGCAAAAGTCCAAGTATCCAGCGTTAACAGAGATAGGATTATCGTTGAAGAGACTCGGGCTATGGCCCCAGAGTTGATAGGTCCTCAGGCTTTGAGGACAGGACTCACTGAAGCAGTCTTCTAGGAGGTGTTAAGGAAAAATTATTCTAACACTTGTTAAAGTGCTAAGGAAGGCTTTGTTGATGATTATTGCAGTATGGATCATGGTTGTTGCAATAAGGGGGAGAAATTGTGTCCAGCTCTGAATTCAGCAATACACAGCTGTAGATTTAAAGCCAGTGAGCAGAGTCAGGGGGTTAGTGGGTGGCAAATTCCTCAGAGGAGACCTCAAGAGTGTGAGGATTTTGGCTAATCTGGTCAGACAGGAGTTCTGCTAATGATAGGCCAAGGACTGAGAAATCAAAGGTGAAAAATTTAAAAGTTGATCAGAGATCAGGATGGGAGATATTTTTCTAACCTAGCTTGGCAGGATTCTCCCCAATACTGAGTGCTGCAAGGATGGATGTGAACAAACTATCAAGGCCTTCTTGGTAATACAGCTCAGAGAAATCTACCCAAGATTTAATGATGACAGTCTTTACAGAAGACTCAGCCAACAACTAGAAAGAGTAACTGTCATAAACACTGAAACCAAGAGAAGTCCCCAAACCTTGAAAGATATCAAAACCAAAGAGTATGCTGAAAAGAATATTAGCTGAGGAATTGGAGGTTTTGAATTTATACACCCATCATCTTTGGATGTAGGAGTCTACCTCCCAGCAGAAAAGATGTTCTCTGGTATGACTCTTGTGTGTTCAGTACGGTGTGTGGGAGGTGAGAGCCAGCAATAAGTAGAGAGGAGCTGTGAACTCCAGCAGTCTTTAAAATCCAGCCATTTTTCCAGTTGCTAACCTTAGAACTGGCAAGACATAGCTGGAAGAATGTTCTATTCTTGTGATAAAAGCTCTTGGGGAAAGGGACTGAATCGTGTGTTTTCCTCTTTTAGATTCTGATGTATTGACTTGCACCAGGGCTTTACACATACATACGTTTGCTAGTGATTTGTTCTGTTGAATTCCTATACACTGTGTACTTACTGTGTACCATGCACTAGGTACTATGCTAGGTGCTGGGAAAAAATGATGACAGACAGACATGATCCTTGTCTCATGGAATTTACAGGCAATCTTTTCTATCCTAATCTTTATAGGAAAACTTTTAGTTTTGATATGTACATTATAATATAAGCAAAGTATCTAAGAAACTACCTCCATATACTTTTTGTAGAGAACTATGGTGTAAATAAATACACAAATCTGTTCATTGTAACATAGCTATTTCTTGGGATTGTGGTCAAGAGTAGGCCTTACTTGGTGAGCATGTGAGCAGAGGGCAACAAATGTGGGACCCTTTCCTGGCAGGCTGACAGAGGACTGCAGGAAACCTTCCAGCAAGCACATATAAATTTTCCATCGTCTCGTACATCTAAGCAGGATGTACATATCTTGGGCTGTGGTGGAACACCTGAGCCTGTGTTTGAATCCTGATTTGGTCACTTTTGGACCCTTTGACAGGTTACTTAACCTCTCTGTGCCTTAGTTTCCTTATCCATCTGCAAAATAGGAATAATAATAATGTCTACCTTATAAAGTGGTTGAGAGAATTAAGAGGATTAAATGAGAGACAGACAGACAGACAGACAGACAGAATAATTCCTGGCATGTGATAAGGCCTTATATCAGTGTTTGATATAGCAGTGATGTCTTAGTTCAGGCTACTGTAACAAAACACTGTAGACTTAGTAATTTAAAAGCAGTAGAAATGTATTGCTCACCTTTCTAGAGACAGTAATCCAAGATCAAGGTGCCAGCAGATTTGGTGTCTGGTAAGTGCTTCCTTTCTTCATCGAAGATGGTACCTTTTATATTTTATCTGCATCTTCATCTTGGGGAAGGAGGGAGCAAAGTCGCTCTTTCAGGCCTTTTTAAAAATAAGGACACTAATTCCATTCATAAGGGCAGATCCTTCATGGCCTGATCACCTCCTGGTGCCTCACCTCTTAATACCTCTTAATTACACATTGGAAAGAGGTTTTCCACCTACAGATTTCAGGGCAATACAAACATTCAGACCACGGCATAGATGATGTTGGTCATAGAGATCCCTAAATTTCAATGTTAATTTTATGCCAGTTTTATTATGAGACCTTTGAAAATATGAGAAGACTCTTCATGTGCATTTTATAGACAAGAGTGACAGAGAGTAGTTGTATTTTAATTTTTTTATTTTATGAAAAAATAAAACAATTTTTCATACCAAATAATAAGAGAATAACAATAGTTGTTACATTGTATATTGTATCATCTTCAAAGTAGTTACTCAGTACAAGACATAAACCAAAAAGATTCTTACAAAAAAGAAACAGATAATAACACAAACTTTTTTTCAATGAACTAAGATAAACTATTAGTAGAAATGAAACAAATTAGCATACATATTGAAATATTTTTTAAAACAATGGAGTATGTAATTTAGGGAATAATGTGAACTTCTCCCTACTTACTATTTATCTCTCTTCTGTATTATAGCCTCACAATTTATAATAGCTAGATCTTGGAAATGGTGTATTTTAATTTTTGTGCCTCCGAGAAGAAATTGTCTTCATCCTTGATCCTGAGCAGCGCAATCTCATTATTCTGAACTCTCTTCTAAGTTAGTGATACTGTCACCCAAACGATAATCTTCAAAATAGCCAGATAGAAAGAGCAAAAGGCCAAAAGATAAAGATCCATTTGAATGCAATTGGGCATACAACTTAACAGTACAAGATACAAAGTTAGTATTTAAAAATCAGTTGCATTTCTGTAACCCAGCCACATACAAACACTTAAGAATGCTCACACACACTATAAGGAATGTAGATTGTTGCAAAACCCTTGGAAAATTGGCAGTGTCCACTGAAGCTAAGTGTATTCTTATTCAGTCGTCGAGCAGTTCCTTTTCTAGGTACATACACAAGAAAAGCACATCACATAAGCACAAAAATGCCGTATGCAAGAATGTTGGTGGCTGCATTGTATGTAAGAGCAAATAACTAGAAATCCCAGATATCCACCAACAGTAGAACGAACCAATAAATTGTGGCATATTCACACATCATCTCTCTCTCTTTTTTTTTTTTTAAATAAAAGGACAATTTATTTGAAGATGGGAAAGGGAGAAAGGAGAGATGACAGACAGCTACTCAGAATGAGTAGGGAGAATTTAAAAGTAAATTGCTCCCACACATCATCTCTTTATGTCTAAGAAAAATTTGAAGTATGTAAGCTATAAGAAAACGTTTTTCTGATATAGGAGACTCATTTTTACTTTCATACTTTTAAGATTTAAAATATTTTACAATGAGCATTAATCACTTTTTCAGAAAATATACATGTTTTAAAGAATTAAGAAAAAGATCTTAGTTACTGAAATACATTATTTCCTGAAACAAGAAAAATCTCAACCTTTCTTTTTTATTGTTTGGTTATTTAAAATGTATAAAACATGTCAATTTAATATTAAGAAAAACTCTAAAAATTTTGATGTTTCAAATTACTATTTCATATCACTTAGACAAAGCATACGATTTTTTATTTAGATGTTTGTTTTTTCCCCTCTTGTTCTAAATTTTCTATAATAAGCAATAGTGCTTTTTCATAATTAGGGCCTTCTCACTGAGATATATAATCTCTGGCCCTTTTTCTATTATTTAATTTTGAGACAGGGTCTCACTAATTTCCCAAATTGCCCCAGGCCGAGCTTGAATTTGCTATCCTCTTGCCTCAGCCTTCCAGAGTGCTGGGATTACAGCATGCTGGGATTACAGAGTGCTAGGATGCCACCACTTCTGCTAGAGTACTGCTTTTTTAAAAAAAATGTACTTAAAGTAGGTAAATCTTTTCAATCTCTGCTTAAGAAATTAATATGTTGCGATTTTAAAGGATTTTCTCCACAACATTATTCTTTTGTTCAAGCTAGGTGTGTACTAGAAGCTATATGAAGTTATTTTGCGAGATGATTATTTTTTCTAATGGTGTTATTCAGGATTATTAAAAATGTGTGTAATAAGCCAGATGTGGTGGCACACACCTCTAATCCCAGCACTGGGGAGACCAGCCTGAGTTACATAGTAAGAACCTGTCTCAAAAAAACCAAAACCAAACAAAAACAACAATACACATAATTGATTTGAGGATGATATAAATTGCTGTAATACAGTTCTTTTAGTTATACATTTTTCTTTTGGAAGTCAACAGCCTTTTTGACTCATGAGTATGCTCCTAAGGCTGTGTTAACCTCCTCTTTTCTCCTCCCCAAATTTCCTAATTGCATTTTTAGATTGCATAATTGTATTTGTCCTTTGTATACATAAATATATGGATTATTTTGAAATAAATTTCCTTTAGTGGCTGATTAATACTGTGGTGTTATGTATTAGAATAGAATGGTGATAAGAGGTCACAGGTTTTGTAAATATACCTGGAAATTAGGAAATTACTTAGAGATCCTGCCCTTTAGATTTACTGTCAGCATGGAGATACATTGCTTTCATCCTTTTTCACCCTTCTGCAGAGTGCTATGAAGAATCTAGGGCAAGTGAATAAAATTTGAAAATTTGAGGTTTATTTTTCTTTAAAAATATAAACTGAGTGTTAGTATTTTTCAGACAATTAGAAGCTAACATCGGGCTTTGGTTGTAGTTCTTTTGCTGCTGATTAGGTATTCCTTGGTGGTGATTAGTGAATGTACAAATGCAATCATTTGGTAGGGCTTAATCACTCTTATGTTCAAGAAGTTAGTTATCCAGAAAGAGAAATTGAAGCTTGTATAACTTCTGTTAGCATTATTTTTTAATAGACAAAAGGGTATTTTACTAAATTAAGAACATTGAGTCACGTAAGATACCTTGTAGTTCAAAAGAGAGAACATGGACAAATACGTTTGTATGAAGATATTGTTACACTATCTATTATATTGTCTGCAGTAGAGGTAGCATATGAATAGGTGGCCCTGGGTTACCGCACCAGGGCAGGTTTCCCTGAGAGTATGACTTGCTCCCAAACAAGAACCTTTTCTTCTTTCTTTGAACTGGGTGGCTATTCTGTAACTATCACAGGAGAAGGACATATGACTCTCTCTCTCTCTCTCTATCTCTCTCTCTCTTTCTCTCTCTGTCTGAAGCAAGGGGAAAGCAGAGAGCAGAATGAATTTTTTGGACAATGCTGTACTCCTTTCTGGTGGGATGGGTTCTACAGCTTGGGTCCTGAAAGTGAGGCCTGAGAGGTAGGTTTGAGCAACTTGGGATAATGAGCAAGGGATGTCTATAAGAAGACACCAGGTGGCTGCTCAGACCAAGCTGTGTAAAGAGACATGATTTCTTTGGTTCAAGCATGGTTTTATGGGTGGTACAAAAGTTTAGTTTAATAGGCCACTCTAGAGGTTCAGTTTTAGGGGGATTATTTTATGCTAAGCAAATTCACAATTGCTAATATATACATCAAAATGCCATACTTACATTAGCCTTCCAGCCCAGTTTCTGGGTCTTCACTCTTAGGGTGACCAGCTATCCCAGATTGCCAGGACTGGCCTAGAGTTAGCACTGAAAGCTGTGTCCTGAAATTCCTGTCTTGTGGAAACCCCTTAGTCGCAGGTGGATGGCTGGTCCTCTTTCACGCCCCAGAGTCCCCTTGCAGCTGCAGCATGGGAGGGGAGCACATGCATTGACACTGCTTTAGAGTACTGGTTATAATGAGCCCTCGGACTTTGTATAGCAGCGCAACCCACCGGCAGAATGCTGCTACTTCTCAAGCGTGTCCAGGTATTAACTCTTCTGATGATCTGTTGCCATGTAATAAATGACTGTAATGTTCAGCAGCTTAAAACAGTATTACTTGTGTCTCTCTCCTGGTTTCTGTGGGTCAGGGAATTGGGACAAGCACAGCAAGCAGTTTGACTCTCTTAGTACCATAGTGGCTATAGCTGGAATGGCTGGGAACTGACTGGTCCACAGCGTGGTCTTCTCCAGGGCTTTTCTTGGTATGGAGCACTTTAAGCTTTTTCAAGGCATTGTAGGCTCCGGGCAGTTGGAGGCTTACTGGGCACTTCAGCATTCCAGAAGTACTATAAGTAAAACCTTGGTTCAGAAGGAATTGGCAAAATTTCACTTCCCTTGTGAACTCCACATCCATAACAAACATGACTGTGGCCATCTTCCCTAGAATCATGAAACAAATTAAGTGTGTGATCCAAAGTACCAGCCAACAAGTGAGAAATTGCTTTAAAGGTCACATAGGACATTATTGCACAGCATCATTTCCAGATACTGAGTCACAAGGTTCAAGGGGCAGAACATGGACTCCACTTCTTGTCGGTTATAATATTAACATCACATTGTAAGAAGAACCTATTGGGATAGAGAGATTATAATGGATGTCTTTGGAAAATGATATCAGACACAGTTAATTTGGCCCCAAAGATTTTTTTAATGCAGTTTTTATTAATAAAAGTCATGAAGTTGGTGCAATATAATTTTACCATGAATTTTCATAAAGCAGTTTTTACTATGAATATAAACTAAAAGGTAAGCCTGAAAATGTTTCTAAATTTCTCCTAAAAGCCTTGGGTCACCACTCTTCTGGAAAGAATATCTACAGGTGGCTGTCTGCCTCTCTGTCTCTGTCCCTCTTTCTCTAATACATTCCCTCCACCACCAGCCCCAATCCAACTGATCAAGGCAGGTAGAGTGAAAGTTCATTTGTTTGTGTAGTAAGAATTTTGGGGTGTGAGAGGTGTGTGTTTGCATGCACATATGTACCATGGAGGTTGGAAAGAAAGGATCCTATGGGAGAAGAAAAGGACATTACTGACAGGTTTGAAAGGAAGCATCTGTCTCAGGAAAGGACACAGAAAACATTGATGGCTAGAAAGAGAAAAAAGGGACAGGGTCGGCAGCAACTGTTTAGGAGTGGAGGGCAGCTCTACTTGTAGCATCATTTTAGTTGTTTATTTTAAACCGGGGACACTAATAGTTGGGCCCAGCTCTCTTAGACTTCTTTTCCACTGTGCTGCATAAGACCCATGAGTTGTTCTCTGTGGCAGCCTCCAACTTCTCATTCCAGGATAATGGAAATTTGGCTATGTTAAAAATAAAACTCCAAGGGGCTGGGGATTTAGCTCTGTGGTTAAAGTGCTTACCTCATAAGCACAAGGCCCTGAGTTCGATCCTCAGCACCAAAAAAACAAAACAAAAACCTCCCAAGGCAGTTATTTGGGGAATTTGCTGACAGTACTATTTTGCAAAATGTCAGGAAAGTGTAATAAAAACCTTATTTTTTTTAAACTGTTATTGTGTTGGCTTCATATATGCTTAATGTTGCAAATTCAGTTTTATGAATCTTACATGAGTTATGTTGTTTTGTCCTAAGCTCATTATATTACTCTATTAAAATGTTTCATAAATTCAAAAATATCGTATAGCGGAATGCTTATAATTCTGAGCCATTGCTTGTTTAAAAAGATACTTTCTGTGTTTGGATTGTAGGAATATTGTAATACTGTCCAGCTAGATTCTGGAATAGATTACCGAAAAAGGGAACTCCCCGCTGCAGGAAAACTCTACTACCTGTAAGTTTGTGCATGTTTTTAATTTAATTTTAAAAGTTTAATATCTAATAATTTATCAGGAAAATAGACGCTTTAATAATAAGAGCATGAAAGACTAATTCTGAAGCCCTTGGTTTTTGAAACAAAATGTTACTGTGTTAACTTCTTTAAACTGTGTTTTTACCATCCATATTTGCATCATTTATAATGTGTGATTGGATGAAACCCTAATTAGTTTTTGGGGAGGAGTGATGACAGATGGGTAGAAAGTAATGAGTATCCTCTTTAGAAGAGGCTCTGATATTAAGAGAATAGCTTTAATGTGCTAAAGTAATTAATTATTTGTGGACATCTTCTGACAAGTGTGCCATTTCCACTCTTCCCAAATTGTTGTTTTATTTTGTCAGGCAATCTGTTTTTATTTATCATGGTTGATTGACTTCCATACATAACTGATATAAAATATGTACTATACATAAATACAACTTGGTATATTTTGAAGTCTTTTAAAATAAGATTTTCCCAAGCAGAAACAATGTTTAATAATAGATATATTCAGCACGTGCAGTTAATGCTGAAAAACAAATATAGTTTGTTTTAAAATGTCATTTGTGAGAACCTGAGAAGGAAAACGTGCTTTACAAATGCAAACTGTTGTTTAGTATATGTCAACAGTGTTTGGCACATAGTGGGTTCTCAGTAAATAGATCTGTCTAAGGGCTAATTGTAATTTAACTAAAAGGCATGTTTCGGGTAATTTAAATTTTGATGACAACGTGCATATGAGAGGTTGAGAAAAGTTCTTGTCTCTGCCACCTTGTAAGCAGAAGTACTTACTGTTTTTGATGCAGAAATTAGCTAGAAAAATCACATAATTAAAATTGCATACTTTACTGTGCACCAAAGGAACTATTTCAGTTTATTCAGATTTAGATGATTATTATAGCAGATTCTTCATCGACCCTTAAGTACTTTGTCTTTAAAGTACTTTATAATTAAAAAAAAATTCTTATAGCACTATTTTCTGCTTTAACTTGGATTTTTTCTTCCCAGTTTCTTTTATCTTGGTGTTTTCTGGTTATTTTTATAATATTCATAACATTTTTCTGTTTTTTACTACCTGTTGCTTCCTACCTGTGTTACTTATAAGTTAATTTATTATTTTTCCCTTTATTCTTTTTTTTCAAAGGAGGAAATTCTTGTTCCCTGTTTTCCCACAAAGTGTATCCTTATATGGAAGAATTAAAATATTTTCCTAATGGGAAATTCCTTAAGTAAAGATGATAGTGTGGGTCTAAATCATGGAATCTGTTTCATGATGCCAAAGAGGTCTCAGTGGGACTTACTGGAGGTCAAAAGCTGCTTTTGCTTGGAGAATAGCCACTTTCTCTTTCTGACTTAGCAGTGTTGCCCCTTGCTCTGTCTGATCAAAGTAAGATGATTCTAACACAATGGAATTCATTTTTTTTCCTGAAACCTGCACTGGAGGAAAATAGACTCAAGAGTCTAGGAAACCAGAATTTACAACAGATACTATGAAACTCAGGAACAGCTTTCTTCCCTAGCACTCCCTTGAAAAAAAAAGAAAAAGAAAAGAAAAGCTTTCTTTAAAAATCCCCCCATAGATAGATAAATTCATTTGCTTCTCAAGGAAGACATATTTGTTTATAAATTTAACATCAAAAGGGCTTGCTCATATAAGCAACATTAGAGAGTTCTGGGCACACCTCAGTCAGGGGATAAGGCAAGTGTATCCCTGAGGGGACTTAGGAACTAAAGTCATCTCAGAAGTGTGAAAATAACATTAGATACCAAGATGAGATCCTAGGGATGTACATTTTAGTGTTTTACGTGAACACTCAAGTAGAATTTCTTTCATGACAGAGTAAAAGAAAATTTCCTTAGGTCATATTAATATTTCTGATTTAATTAAGTTCTTTTTATCTTGCTCTTATAGGAAAACTATTAGTTTCCCCCTGTAATGGACTTTAATATGCTGTGCTATATATTGCCCTGTGATAACATGTGTTTCCCTTTCCTACCCTCTGGCCAAACATCTGGACTTGGTTCCTGAATATGCAGGTCCAGACTACCCCCTTGTCAATTTTACTGGAGCGTAACTACCTGCAAAGAAAAACAAAATTCTAGCTTCCCTCCAGGGGAATGCCAAGTACTATCTGAGAATTTCATATAAAGTAGAATCCTACATATGATTCTTAACTAAATACAAATATTCATAACTCAGCATTTTGTTAGTCTGACTTTCGAAAAGCCAATTAAAAATGTCCAAAAGATAAATCCATAGAACATCAAGAATTCCCAGAGATTTAAAAAACTACCCTTAAAGTGACATGGAACAATTCCTATCATTTGTAATACTGTCCAGTTTCCACAAGAACTAATTTATACAAGACATTGTGTATTCATTTGTAATCTATTTCAGTTATAGTTTAATATTCCATTAAATTTAAAATTCCTAGAGTACCTTTACAGTTAAATTTCAGATGTTTTTGGCCCACCCAACAAGTTTTTAATCACATATACAACAAACTTAGAAAACTCAAATTTATCAAGTTACAAACCACAGAGAGCTTATGCGCAGGTATCTGAAGTTTTTCATAGAATCAGGCCGGGTTGTTCCATTTTTCATTCTGTGGTAACTGCATGGTCATTTCCCAGACTGGCACAGTCAGTTTCTTCCTGATTGCTTGGTGAATAAGGCTCAGTGGATCCCCTAAGAAGCATGGTTGGCCAAAATCCAAACAGGTCAACCAAGTGTTGGACTTCATGTTTGCATCTGGGTGGGGATTTGAGCCATTTATTTTGAACCACCTAACCAGCTGAGGTTTGTCAAGATGGCCCTATCTCGTGCCTTCCAGAGAATCTATCATTATTATTATTATTATTATTATTATTAATTATTGTTAGGAACTGTGGATTGAACCCATGGCCTTTGTACTGAGCTATAGCCTCAGCCCTTTTTTATTTTTCATTTTGAGATAGATTCTCATTAAGTCACTAAATTGCCCAAGCTGGGCTTGAATTTGTGATCCTCCTGTCTAAGCCTTGCAGAGTTCTGAGATTACAGGCATATGCCACCACATCCATCTCCTTCCAAAGAATTTAACCACTTGAGATGAACTCTCTGCTTGTGGGCTAGTGATACTAGAGGTCATCATTTTACATTTGCAATGAGCATATCTTTTCAAACAGGAAACATCACTGTTGAGGGAGTTCATAGGATGCTGCCCCAGGCCATTTTACTGGCATTTCTGTGAAGGGTTCCTGGGTTCCTGGGGAGAATTCAGGTCAGGTCGACGGAGTGATCTTGTATCGTCTCTCAAGGTTGCGCACTACAAACACAGTTTTGAGAGCTGGTTATGGCCTGGCATTTTTGTGATCTTTCCTTTTATATTCAGGAGCTGAATAGTCCAGGTTCCTTTTCTATTGAGTCTGTGGAAGGACCTGAGGTGGAGGTGTTTCCTGTTCAAACATGCCTCCATCTAAACCTCTACATGGGGATTATGGATTATTTTACAAATAATGAAAAATATAATTTACAATGTGCTAGACATAATCCAGTTTTTTTTTTCTTTGTACTGGGGATTGAATCTAGGGCCTCACAAATACCTAGGCAAGTGCTGTACCACTGAGCTAACATCCCCAGCTCTCCAAATATTGACTATTTTTGCTTGGTTGGTATATACATACATTCATCCATCTTTGGAGCAGAAGTTCAACTTCAAAAAGAAGTTTCTTCTAAAATACTTTTATCAGTAGAAAATTCTCAGCACAAATATCACAGTTTTCCATTTGGGAAATGTGTATTCCAGACAGAAAATAATTTTGAAGACAATATCTTTGAACACCATTTTTAAAAAAGTAACAGCTGACCAAAAAAAAAACCAAAACCAAAACATAACTCAGCACTTTGAGGTTATAGCTGTGTTTTAAAAGAAAGGTCTGTGAAAATCAAGACTAAAACTCATTCTGGATGTGACTGAAGTTCATACTTCCCCATGATTAAAGACTACATGTTTTTGGCCTGTGATATTCCTTACAAACACGCCCACTTGAGAGAACCAGATCAATGGAAATTTAAAACATTTCTTCGCTTGATTGCCACATCTTCCCACACCTAAAACTTTGGCAGAACGTCTCCCTAGAGCATTGCCACCTCCTAGATCAACCAATGTGTCTAGGACATCTTAGAACCATCTTCCTTTCTCTCTGACTATAGTTTGTTTCAGTACCTTGTATCAGACTGCCCAGAGACCCAACTGAAACAATTTATCTCTCATTACAGCAAAGGTTTCATGGTCTTAGGTCAAATATAGGCCAGCTATCCTCCTTCCTATCACTTCCCTGAATTTTCTCATCTATCATGGTCGTTCAACCTTTTGGCTGGAATGAATGGAGAGAATTATCTTGGGTCTTCTATAAAATACATAGTATAGTAAATGTATGTAAGTAACAAAACTTCCTCTATTTTAAAATATTTTTTATTATAACATTTAAAAAGGAAGGCAACATGAACATAAAACTAGAGGGATATTTGGCCTTGTTTTTGTAAAACGAATGCATCAATATCTGGTTTGATGGAAGTGATTGCTCACATTTAATAATTAAATAAGAAAACTTATTTCTGCTTAATTACAAACACCGGTCCTTGTAGGCACACACACACTCATAGGTAGGTTGAAATGATGTTATCAGTAATTGTTGCCTTTACTCTCCAAGTTGCACAACTCATGTAACCTCTTATATATATGGGTTTTTATTTGATTCTGTGTGGCACGCACAGAAGGCAGAGTTAGCCCTACACTGTGTCCTCCCAACACAGCATTCCCTGTCACCTACACGGTCTGTGTTCAAGCACTATGCAACTGAGTCATGAAAAATACCATTAAAACTCACCTAATAATGTTAAAAGTTTATAATCTTGCCAGGCATGGTGGCACATGCCTGTAATCCCAGCACTTGGGTGGCTGAGACAGAGGACTGGGCCAGCCTGAGGTACATAGTGAGATAGTTATGATCTTGTGGGGCAGCTTTACCAGTGGGCCACAGGTTGGACTCACCTGTTTTAAAGCCTACTATGATCATATCATTCTGAATTCTGATACTAGTTTGCATATTGTCACAGTAGAATAGTGATAGTATTGATAGGAAAATATCATACAGCTGAAGAATATAAAATTTGTTAAGCAGTAAAAGATACAGGAATATATCCATATGGAGACAGTTGCACAGTGCAGCAGACATTATACAATATTCCCAGGTGAAGCTGCAGGTTTTTCTGGCCTGTAAGGGCCACCAGCTAACAAAAATAGCCCCTGACCTGGATGAAGATTCCATCAGCTCACTTTTATCATTTTGCGGGAGTGGTGTTAAATCCTCCTGGTAAGTCCTGGTTGTTGTGGAGATTCTGGCCATCTGCCTGCCTGCTTGCCAGGTACATTTACCAAGTGCAAACCATAGATGAATGTTCTGGGTCAGTCAGTGTGAATCAAAGGTCAGTTTACTATCATCGAGCAAGACCAGTCTGTAGACCAAGACTGCCTGAAGTATATTCCTCCAGCCTCAAGAAACAGAATTTCTGTCGCTCTCTCTACTTTCTTGAGGTCTAGAGAGTTGATCTAACTAGTCCTTCAGTCTGGGGGTGGGTGGTGAAGATATTTTCGTTGTTAACAGATTACATTTTACTCTTGTTTAACATCATGATACAGAAGAATATATAATCATATTCATAAGCTAAATACTTATAGAGGACATAATACAATATCTGGGATTTGCTTCAAAATAAACCAGGGTGGAGAAATTGAGGTGAGGTATACATGAAATAAGATTGGCCAAGTATTGAGTGGGTAATTATTATATTTCATTTATTATCCTTTTCTTTCTACCTGTGTGAAATTTTCCATAATAAGAAGTTTAAAAGCAGATACAGTCTTCTTTGTTTTTTTTTCTTATCATGCTTGCTGGAGTTTTGTTATATATATTGATCTTCCCAAAAAAGGTGCTTATTGCTTTTCTCTTTTGTGTTCTGATTTCTACTTGATTTATTTCTGTGCTTCTCATTATTTTGTTTCTTTTATATTACTTTGGATTTAATTTGCCCCTTTTCCATAATATTTTAAGGTATAAGCTTAAGTATTTGATTTTAAACCTTTCTGTTCCTATATAAACATTTTAAAGTTATTAAATTTTCCTCTAGATACTACTTTAAATGCACTTCATATTTTCTTTTTTTCTTTCCCTTTTTACTCTTTTTCTCCCCTCCCCTTTCTTTCCTTCTTACTTTCTTTCAGTGGGCTCTCTCTACGTTGCCTAGAGTGGTCTCCAATTCATGGGCTCAAGTAATTCTCCCCCCTCAGCTATCCTCATAGCTGGCACTACAATCGTGCACTACTTCATCCAGCTTACACTTCACACATTTACTATGTCTTGTTGTCCTCTGTAATTTATTCCTTTGTCCCATGAGTTACATAGAAGTGTGTTTAGTTTCCAAACATTTGATAATTTTCTATGTATACTTCTTTTACTGATTCCCAAATTTTATTCACTATGGAGAACCAATGCTGTATGATTTAAATACTTTTAAATTTATTAAAACACTTTTTTGTGGCCTAGCATATGATGTACCTTGGGACAAGTTTCTTGTGCACTTGAAAATGTATTCTGCTGTTGTTGGTAGAGTGTACTTTAAATGTCATTTGGTCAAGTTAGTTGACGATATGTTCAAATCTTCTATATCCTCTCTGATTTTTAAAATATCTGTCTTTTATAAATTATTGAGAGAAATGTGTTAAAACTGTAATTATAGATTTGTCTATTTCTTCATACAGATCTATATGGTTTTGCTTCACATATTTTGAAGCTCTATTATTAGGTGTATAAATTTTAGGATTGATATGTTTATTGATGAATTGATCTCTTCATCACGTGAAATGAACCTCATTATTCCTTTAAAAGTCCTTGCTCTTAGGAATTTTGCTAATCTCTTTCTTTTAACTGGAGGTGTTTAAACTATTTACATTTAATGTGATTATCGATATGGTTGAGTTTAAATATACCATCTTGCTATTTTATTGTTCCATCTGGTATTTACATTTTCCTTTTTCTGACTTTTTGGTATCAATTATTTTTTGAGATTCCATTTTAGCTTATTAAAGATACTTGAGGTTTTTTGTTGTTGTGTTGCTACTTTAGAATTAGAGTAAGCATCTTCAGCTCACCATAGTCCAGCAATGGCGAACCTTTTAGAGCTTTCGATGATACAGACAGCCCGCAGCATCACACGTGTCAGAGGTTCACCACTACTGCCCTAGTTTGTCTTCCAGCAATATACTACTTGATATATAATATAAAAATCTGATGGCTGTGTATTTCCATTTTCACTACACTGGTCTTTTGCTATTGTCATTTTTACTTTAGCCATATTTATGTATATTTGTTATTTTATTAGGTAAATATGTATTTTGTTCTGTAATATTATTATGTGTTATTTTGTTATATTATAAACCCCATAATACATTGTTATTATTTTTTGCTTGGTCAGTAATCCTTTAAAGATATTTTTTAAATAAGAAAAATGTCTTTTACATTTATCTGCATACTTATCATTTCTTGTATTCTTTATTTCATGGCATAGATCGAAATTTCTATATGGTATCATTTTTCTTTTTCCTAAAGGATTCTGTTCAACATTTTTAGTAGTAGTGGTCTGCTAGTGATTAATTTCCTTGCATTTTATTTGTCTTATGTGCCTTAATATGTCTTTGTTTTGCTTTTACTTCTGGAAGATTTTTGCTGACTAAAGAATTCTATGTTGCCAGCCGTTTTCTCTTTCTTTTGTTGTTTAATAATGTTGCTTGGTACCTTCTATCTTGCATTGTTATTGATGAGACATCTACTGTCATTTGAATTTTTGTCCTTCTCTATATAAAGATATAAATCTTATCCCTGGCTGCTTTTATAGTTTGCTTTGTATCATTGATTTTAAGCAATTTGGTTATGATGTGTCTTTTGTAGTTCTCTTCATATTTCTTTTTTTTTTTTAATTTGCTGTGTTTCTTCACTCTATGGGTTCATAGTTTCATCTACTTGTCTCTGATTTCTTTACTTTTTTTCCTTCCTGTTGCCTCTTTTCTCCAGTTTTTAGTACTCCATTTATTTTGGTCCTTTTAAATATCTTTCCACATCATTTTGTATTTTCATTGCGTATGTTTAGCAATTCCTTTGTTAAATTTATTAACGTTTTATTCTTTTTATGCTAGTATAAAGGAAATTATTTTCTTAATTTCATTTTTGATTTCATTACTACTATATAAAATATAATTGAGTTTTGTGTTTTTACCTTGTAAACTTGCAACCTTGATGAACTCATTAGTTTCTTAGTAGATTTCTTAGGACTTTCTAAATAAAAGCTAACATCATCTGCAAATATGTTTTGCTTCTTTCTTTCCAAACTGGATAACTTTTATTTTTCTTTCCTGATTTCCCTGCTTAGAACTAACTTCCAGTGTAATGTTAAACAGAAATGCTGACAGTAGATAGCCTTATTTTCTTTTTGACCTTAGAGGGAAAGACTTGAGTTTTTTAACCATTAATTATATTAGCTCTGAGTTTTTCACAGCTGTCCTTTATCAGGTTAAGGATATTCTTAATTTGGTGAATGTTTTTATTGTAAAAGGATATTGGATCTTGTGAAATGTATTTTCTGTGTCTATTGAGACAATCATGTGATTTTTGTCTATTATGCTATTGATACAGTATATTTTACCTATTGATTTTCAATTAACCTTGCATTTCTGGGGAAAAAATCACTAGATCATTGTGTTAGTCTCCTTTCTGTGGCTGTGACAAAAATCTCTGAGATAAACAATTTAAAAGGAGGAAAGATTTATTTTTGCTCCTGGTTTCATTCCATGGTCAACCAGCTCTGCTGCTTTTGGGCCTATGACAAGGCGGAGTCCGGTGTGAGGAGTGCATGATGGACCAAAGGTCCTCACCTTGTTGGCAGCTGAAGAGCAAAGAGAAGGCTGGGCAGGGGTCCCAATATGTCATCCCCAGGCGTGTTCCTAATGATCTAACTCCCTTCCTCTAGCCTTCCTCCTGAAGATTCTGCCACCTCCAATAGTGCTATTGGCCGAGGGCCAAGCCCTTTAGTACATTGGCCTTCAGGGTACATTTAGGGTTGAAACCATAACAGTCATGGTGTATAATCCTTTTTATATATTGTTAGATTTGGTTTTCTAGTATTTCATTGAGGATTTTTGTGTTTATATTCATGAGAGGTAGTGCTCAGTAGTTTTCTGTTGATGTCTTTAGCGGGTTCTACTATCAGCATAGTATGAACCTCACAGAACAAGTTTGGAAGTGTTCCCTACTATATAAATTTTTTTCTTTCTTTAGTTTCAGTAGTTTTTGTCTTTCTAGGAATTTGTCCATTTCGTCGGTGTTATCTACTTTGTTGGTATATGGCTATACAATGGTATAAGTTGTGTATCCTTTTATCCAAAATGCTCAGGACCACAAGTGTTTCATATTTTGGAGTTTTTTTGAATTTTGGAATATTTGTATAAACCTTATTGATTGAGCACTCTAATCCAAAATCTAGATTTTCAGGTTAAAGCAGTTCAATTTGTATTCTCTTGTTATTCTTTTTATTTCTATAAGGTTAATGTCTCCTTTCATCCTAATCTCCTACTGATACTTTATGAATGAGTAAATCTTTATTGCAAACTTATAATATGCAAGCTGCATATTATAAACACAGTAACCTGCTTTATATCCTGTAGGGCATAATCAGGTAGGTTTTTTTTTTTAATTTATGTCTATTAAAGCCACAAATTTGTCATATTTGGCATAATTTAGATGCACACTTAAATATTTATTAATTAATCTTGCATTAACTCAAGGACTACTAAATTAAAAATTAATTTCAAGTGTTTGAAACTATTCTCAAAATACCATGTAGAAAGTGTTACAGTAGCAAAAGAAGTTCATCTTGAATAGACTTCAATATCAGGTTTTATTAGTCTGTTGTGTGCATCTTTTATTTTCCATTTATTTATTGAAGTGTAATTTGACAATAGACATATCAATGCTTGTTTTCTGGCAGCCACACAATCCTGCTGTCTCACTGAGCTGGCCTATCATTTGCAGCTAAACACATTGACAGAAATATCCAAGTATATGGCCACATTCGTCTACTAAAGTATACATGATATCGTGTATACATACAATATGTATACAGTATTGTGTATACATACACTATGGATATCCACTAACATACATATTGTATGTATACATGATACTATGTATACTTTAGTAGATGAACACTTATAAAAATACAGAAGACAGTTTTTAGATTTCCTTAGAATTCTTATCACCTTGTTATTATATCCTCAAATAGAGCACAGTTATAACTAAAGGTCAATCTCTAGCATAAAGAAAACTACATCTGGCAAAAGTCTCAGGTCTTATTTGCTGTGTACCTTTTTTAGTTATTAAAATTCTCTCATCTCTCTTTCTCATTCTTTAACTTCTGTTTTATCTTTTTTTTTTTAATCTCTGACCTATATACTCTTTCTGAAATTTTATGGAAGAGAAATCTTTTTGAATTTACCTAGTTGCAATTCTGCATGTTACGCCACTGATGTATGTTGAGGAAAATGCAGTATTATAGAGATATTTTATATGCAGTTTGTTGCTGAGAGGAGGGAGGGGCGAAGGTCTGGAATTGGAGAGCTAAAGGTGCTTGATCCAACGTTCTACATTATATACAGGTCAAGATTAGTGGAACCAGGTAAATTATGCTCCAGGTGATTGAGAAGGGTGGGAAATTTAGAGATTGAAATGGATCTTTGAACAGTCAGTTAAGCCTTTGAGTGATTGAAAAGATAAATACCAGGACAAAATCCATTCTAACAACCAAATCCATTATGTAAAACAAACCTACAGGATTTGAAATGCAAGCAGGTCTGTTTTATATTAAGGCAAGTACAAACTGATTTAATTTTAGACCTGCCACCAACCCCAGATTCTGTTTGATATGAGGACTAAGAAGCATACAGCGTGAATGCACAAGGATTCTACAGAGCAAGAAGGCTCTCTGCCACGGAAGTTTGGCCAGGACTCCAAGAGGAAGGCAAAATTTCTCTGTCAAATCAACTTTGGCTCTCTGGAATAGAGAACATGGAGAGAGAGAGACTAAGGAAAGCCAACCCTATTCTGCTTGTTGATACCTTAACAAGCTGTGATTTTTTGAAAAGGGATAAAGGAGCAAAGTGTGGGTAGCATTCTGTTCCCTTGAGTCAATCCTAATGAAGTGGGAGGTTCTTGAAGAAATTAATTTCCATTTAAATTCATGCCTGACCCTCTTCCAGAAATCTTCAAGTGTTTTGGAATTTTTGTTGAGAATTTTAAATGATCCAGCAGTTATAAGACCTCTTTTGACATGTTCTATTCCTTTGAGTCTAACTTTTATGTTGAATGCCTGATTTCAGCTGTAGAAACTTTGCTAAAAATTGAAATGACTGATTACTTTCTTCTCTTTATTGATTTAATATGGAAAAATAAATCATGATTCTCATACTCCCATAGCAGTCTTTTCATCCAGGGTACTGTACTCACAGGATTCCTGTAGGGGTTGATGCCAAATTTCCTGGCAACAACACAGTGGTTGATTCCAGGGCCTTTCTAACTTAAAGACGCAGCGGTCCTGCTCAGCGGAAAATGGAAACCTGCCCTTCCAGTGTCTGAGCTTGACAGAGGAGGCAGGGGCGGTGAAATGGTGGGTTTTACAGGCTGTTGGAGAACAAAAGAAAAGAATTCTGGCTTTGCTCTGACGATCCTCAACTCATCAAAAAAAATTTTTTTAAGAGTGAGTTTGCTTCCTCATCAGAAATAACTTTATTTTACTCTGGGAATTTTTGACTGTCTGTGGACAGATTTTCTTTTTTGTATCTTTTTTTTTTTTTTTTTGGGTGCTGGGGATTGAACTCTCTTTTTTGTATCTTATCTGCACAACGGCCTATTATATATGAGTATCCCTCAGATGAGCTATTACCTAGAGTCAAGCTGTATCATAGGATTTGAAGGAAGTCACTTAAATTCTTTATCCCTGATCATTTTCTGTCTCCCCTTATGAGACGAAAGGAAATTGTATCCAAAGCATCTGAGCATAATTTCTCTATTTTCTCCTGATCATTTTGGTACTTATGTCTTCCTTAAGATATATCTCTTGTGGTAAAAATGGAACTGCACAGGATGCAGTTCTGCAACTGACCAGAATGTTTGCTACCATGCTGTGTAACATTTGTATTCTGTTTTTTTGTGGAAAGGGGGTGGTGCTGAGGATCAAACTCCCCGCCTTGCACTTGCTAGGCAAGCGCTCTACTGCTGAGCTAAATCCCCAACCCTCAACGTTTGTATTCTTATAGCCACAGACGAAAACTCTGGATTTTGCTCCTTTTTTCCCACTGGGAAAGAAAGCATCTCCAGTGTCATCTTCATGCTGTGACCTTTCCATACAACTACTTTTGATTAGGAGGCGTATTAGCTTTTCGTTCCTGTGGCAAATGCCTGAGATAAGCAATTTAAAGGAAGAAGGTCAGTTTCAGAGGTGCGTCACTGCTTTATGCCTGTGGTGAGGCAGAAACATCACGGTGGAAGAGCAAGCTGGGGTAAAGCTGCTCACCTCACAGTGGCCAGAAAGTAGACAGCAAGGAAAAGAACTGGAGAGCCTGTGCTAGCAGGCCTCCTCATTCTGCTTTGGTCTGTTTGGGACCCACCCTATTGAATGACACCACCCATATGGAGGGTAGGTCCCCCCATCAGCTTCCCCGCATGCCGGACGGCTCTGGAGACACTCTCACCGACGCACCTGGATGTCCTGCATTAATTTCCCAGGTGTTTCTCAATCCATCAAAGTGGTGGTCAACAGTAACCATCACACTAGCTATCTCCATAACCTCAAATTTTGCTGGTGAGGCTGAAATATATTTCGATTATGTTTGCAATTGAGGATTTTGTTTGTTGTTTTTAGTGCTGGGGATTGAACTCATGGCCTTGGGCTTGCGAGGTTGAGTTTAATTTTCATCTTTTTTATTTTTGTATGATCCACCTCCTGGTATACTTTTTGCACATTTTTTCCTGAGTAGGCCTGTCGTCAGTCTTAGGTCTTTTGTCTTCCTGAGTAGGCCTGTCGTCAGTCTTAGGTCTTGATTTTTTAAAAACTACATGATCCTGGTCCTTCTTTAGAGCTTCATAGATATGAACATATTTCTGACTTTTAGTGTATGGTACTGTTGATTTTTTAGATGGCTTTGCAATAGAACTGATAAGAGAGCCCTGGAGTTATAGATTTACTGTTGCTACTTCAGTTTTCTTTCATTATAAATGACATCGTATTTTCCTTTCTTATTTTGAAGTTAAAGGCACTTTCTGTTATTAAAGTTTTTATAATAATGTTATGTTCTTCAAATTCCCTACTTAAAAAAAGTCAAGAGATCCTAGATGTTCTGAAGAATGAAGTTTTTGTTTGTTTGTTTTTGAGAAAGGGTCTCACTGTGACTGACCTGGAACTCACTATGTAGCCCAGGCTGGCCTCAAACTCCCAGCAATCCTCTTGTGTCAGTATCCCAAGTGCTGGAATTGCAGGCGTGCACCACCACACCCAGCTGAAGAGTGAATTTTTAAATTCTAAGTATATTATGACATCGTACTAAAAAATGTTTCTGGATAAACTATCTCTTAATTAAATTATGTTTACATGTTGTGCTTCATCCATGTCCGAAAATAATTTCAGGTAACTTACAACTGAAGTTATTTATAATATAGCACCATAATCACTAAAATGGAAAGACCCTAGTTCTTGGCAGGGTTGTAAACAAGTGGAACTTTCTGTGTATTGCCGGAGTAGAAATTGCCATAATCACTCTGAATAACTGTTTGGCAGGGCAGTGTACTAAAGTGAACATAGGTCTACCTCATGAGCACCAATTCTACTTCTAGCCTTATACCTTATAGATATGTATGCATGTTTACCGAAAGTGTGTGTTAGAATGTTATACAGTGTAGTCCATAGTGGCACCAAACCGTAAGCTATACTTTAAATGCTCATAGTTACCAACTGACTTGTGTTGTGTCCTCTCAATATGTATAAGTTTAGTCCTAACTCCTAGTGCGACTATATTTGGCAATAGTGCCTTGAAGGAGGTAAATAAGGTTAAGTGAGGTCTTCAAGTTTGGCCCTAATGTAGTCCTTATAAGAAGAGGAAATTTGAACCAGGCATGGTAGCACATGCCTGTGATCCGAGCTACTTGGGAGGCTGAGACAGGAAAATTGCAAGTTGGAGGCCAGCTTAGAGAATTGAGCAAGACCCTGTCTCAAAAATTAAATCAAATTAAATAAAAAATGGCTGGTGGTAAAGCACCAGCTCAGTCAGTGATAAAGCACCCCTGTGTTCCATTGCTGGTACCAAAAAAAAGAAAGAAATTTGCCAAGGAGAGAAGCCTCAGTAATAACTAATCCTGCTATACCTTGATTGTGGACTTAAGTTACTCAGTCTGTGGTATTTTGTTATAGTAACCCTAGCAGATGATTACACCTATCAGTAGTGAAATAATAACAAATTGTAGTATTTCATGTATTAAATGAACTTCTAGAATTCTGGAATTTTTGTTGTCCAAAGCAGGGCTGCCTACACTGTCTAGCCTTGGTCTAAAAGCTGTGAACATGGCTAACTTATTCCATATTTTTTCCTTCCCCAAAGTATTAGCTTTCCTCCAGAATCTACCTGTTTCTGTTCATTGTCCAGTACTTTCAGGTGCCCATTTTTGTATTTTGTCTGGAGTTTATACTTGCTTTCAATAGGAGAATTGGTTGGAGCTGAGCTTTCTTCATCCTCTGGAGGCAGGACTCTCCCTCGTTCTGACGGAGCACTCCCTCAAGCATCTCCCTGGGAAACATGCATGAAAAATATATTTTTGAGTTCTCACATATCTGAAAATGTCTTTGTCTTACTTGATTAACAGTTTGACTGGGTACAGGTAACTTGACAATAATGTTCCCGCAGGCTGGGGATGTGGCTCGGTGGCAAAGTGTTTGCCTAGCATTCACAAGGCCCTGGGTTCGATTCCCAGCACAACAAAGACAATAATGTTCCCATAGATTATTTCAGATACTCTACTGTCATCTTTAAGCTTCCATTATTGCTCTTAGAAAGTTTGATTTGGATCAGTTTCTTGATCTTTTATATTTAACCTGTTTTTTTTTTTCTTTTGAAGTGTTTAGGTTTCCTGAAATTCCATGATAATGTACTTTTTTTTTTTTTTTGGTGCTGGGGATCAAACTCAGGGCCTTGTGCTTGCAAGGCAAGCACTCTAACCACTGAGTGAAATCCCCAGCCAATTTCATGATAATGTACCTTGAAATGGATTTTCCTTCCTTCCCTTCCTTTCTTCCTTCCTTCCTTCCTTCTTTCCTTCCTTCCTTCCTTCTTTCCTTCCTTCCTTTCTTTCTTCCTCTTTTCCTCTTCCATTATTTGTGCTGGGCATTTGTTGGACCCTTCCACCTTAGTCATAGCCTCTAGTTCTATGAAACTTAAATGGTCTTTGATTCTTTTACTTTTCTTTCCCCATATTCCTTGGAACTCCTCCTGGTTAGATACTGATCTTCTAATTTGATTTTCTGGATGGATCTTCTAGTTTTATTTTATCTTCTTTCTTTTTGTCTTTTTGCTGTATTCTGAAAAATTGCTTCAACTTTTTCTTCCAATTCTTTTCCCAGAGTTTTTACTTAGTAGTCACATTTAAAGCCCTTTCTTATGCCCTAGTCATTCTTTTGATCATAATATCCTACTTTGTTTATGGATACAGTATCTTTTCTCTAGGCAGTTTAGAGTATATTGTTTCCCTTTTGCTCTGTGTATTTTTTCTTTGCTTCCTCCAAGATCCTTTTTCCTATTTCCTTACTTTGTTGTTTGTCTTTTATCCTGGAAGCATCCCTTAAATGCCTGGAAATAACTTGGTTGTCCATTCATGACATTCTTCATTCCTGAAGAATGAGATATTAAAAAGTTGATTAAAAGTTCTGTGTGCATGAGCAGTTTTATTGATTGATGGGCTTCATTGGAGCATAGTAATAAGGCAGCTGGTCAGATTTTTCATTAGAGAATCCCAGTGTTAGTACCTGCCAAGTCTTTCCTTTGGCTGTTTGGTGTCCTCCAGAGGTAAATCTTTCAGCCTCCTTCCTAGCACAGAAGCTTCACTGGTAGGGTTCTGGACACTGAAGAGGTAGGGGATGTTAATTTCACTGTAAAAGATTTAGGGTATGAATATGATATCACCCCTCCCACTTTTTTTGAGGCGGGCAGTACTAGAAGTTGAAACCAGGAACTAGAAGTTGAACTCTCACACGTGCCAGGCAAGCTCTCTGACATTGAGCTGCACTCTCAGCTCTTTTTTAAAACTTTTATCTTAAGACAGGATCTCACTGCACTGCCCAGTCTAGCCTCCAAGTTGCAATTCTCCTGCCTCTGCCTCTGGACTAGCTAGGATTACAGGCCTGCAGCACCATGCCCGGCTTTCTCCCTCTTCTTTAATTGTTAAAACTTCCCCTGCTGGTAGCCCAGCGTGGTGGCACATGCTTGTGATCCCAGGTACAAGGGAAACTGAGGCAGGAGGATCATAAATTTGAGGCCAGCCTGGACAACTTACCAAGATCCAGTCTAAAAATACAACATTTTTAAAAAGATACGATGATGTGGCTCATTGGCAGAGCACTCACCCAGCGTATATGAGGCCCTGGGTTCAACACCCTTCCTGGGTTGTTGGGGGGACCTCCGTAGCTGCTTAGCTGTTTCTGCTGGACTGGAGGAGGGGCAGGAATCTGCCTGTCCAGGTAGAGGGGTGAATCTAAGGAATTGCTGGTGTCTTATTTTCAGACAGCATCCCCATTTCCAGCCTGACCACTCATCTATATATTTAGATATGTCTGGTAGTGCCAGACCTCTGGAGAGACCTTTGGTGAGGACTAGCTTGCTTTATTTTAGCTCAGCACTCCACCTCCCACCTTCTGATTTCTTAATCTACCAAGGTCCGGCTCATTTAACTGAGGAAAATAATAATACTTTGCTGCTTGTAGGGTCTCCTAACGCAAGTGATATTCTCTGTGTCTGTCTCTGTCTCGTTGGTCCTGGTAATTGAACCCAGGACCTTCACATTTAGCTACATCTCCAGCCTCTTTTCTGTTTGTTGTTTGTTTTGTTTTGGGAGACAGGCTCTCAATAAGTTGTTAAGTTGCCTGGCTTGGGCTTGGACTTGCAACCTTCCTCCCTCAGCCTCCCAGAGTGCTGGGATTTGTGCACCACCATGCCCAGCTGCAAGCGACTCTCTGAGAGAACCCCGTCTCCATCACTTGTCCTTGGGGAAGATGATCATCTTTTCTACCATAATGGGAAGAGAGGGAAAAGGCTCTTATCACAAATGCCGGACACAAAGGCCAGTGATCCCTAATCCCTTTCCCCTCCCTATAAAGACCTCCTGTTTGTGGAGGAACTGGGGGTGGTGGTGGAGGTGTCGCAGCTGGAGGGGGAGGGGCTGCTTCTTCTGCTAATATAACCAGGAGGGTGGGAGTCTGCTCTTTGGCAGTTCTCTGTAAAAAGCTGGATTTGCTTAGCACTTCTACCACGAGCACCTTAATTGTCATTGTCAGGAGGGAAAAGGTGGACTCAAAAGCTGCCCAGTATTCCACTGTATAGGTGTATTCAAATGTGCGTAACCCAGTTCTCCATTATTAGACAGTTAAGTTCTTTTTCACTTTAGTGATGTTGGAAGCAGTGTCACAGTGACCTTTTGTCTAGTATTTAACCACCGCTTCTTCTTTTCTTAAACTGTTGTTACTATTATTATTTTGTGTTTTGGGACAGCATCCCACTATGTAATTCAGACTGGCTTTGAACTTACCAAGTAGCCCAGGCTGCCCTCAGACTTGTGGTGATCCTCCTGCCTCAGCCTCCCAAGTGCTGGGATTACAGATTTGTACCACCACACCCGTCTACCATCATTATTTCTGTAGGTGAAATTCCTGTGTATGAAAACTTGGGTGTTATAATACATGCTTTTAGTGCTTTTGTTACAGATTATCTAGTTGTCCTGAAACCATGTCCCAGTTTTACAGTCCTAAAAAACAGTCCTAAAATTCACCATACTGAGGCTTGAATGAGATATTTGATCTTTTTTCCTTATCTCTGCCAGTTTGGGTAGAAGAATGGCATCTTATGATTTTACTTTGCATTTGTTATTTCTAATAGGAATGAATGATTTTACATGTGCTTTTGCCTGTCGAACTATCTTTTTATGCATTTTGCTTCTACAGATCTTCTGGTAATTTTTCTGTTAGGGTAGTCAACTTTTTATCTATTGGAATTTTTTTATACATGGACAGTATTAGTGATATACCGTAAGTGTTGCCACAGTTTCCAGTTTAATATTGTCTTATTTAATATTTTCTGTTACTCATAAAATTGCATTTTTATGTATTCAGATTAAATGACTTAATTCCCTGCATCTGAACATTCCCTTCTGTGGAAGTGAGATAATAATATAATCCAAGGTAGGGTGATATAGGTAAATTAATTGCTACATAATAGCTGTGCAACAAATGATAACTTTTGGTATTCTTTGTATGATACTGAATAGTTCAGAGTCATCTAAAATTTTTATTAGAAATACGAAAGATACTCAAAGATGTTTAAACTGAGTGTGAAAGGCATTTTTAGGCTAGTATAGGCAGGCAATTTTTAATTTTTCTCTTTACTTCTCTTCCTTAAAAAAGTTTAATGAATTCTGGACTGAGGACGTAGCTCAGTGCTAGAGGACTTGCCCAGCATGTGCAAGGCCCTGGGTCAATCCCCAGTGCCACAATAAATAAGTAAATAATAATAATGAAGTCCAATCTTCTTAAGTAGGAAAACCTGAAGTATGAGTGGGGCGTGAGAAGACTAATGTTTCCTCGCCAACTGTTTGTTAAGGAATTTTAATATATACATTTCTGATAAGAATTTCTTCCATAGTATCCTTGTTTATTTATTTGATATCAATTTAGATACATCTAAAAAAAGACAAAAGCATGCATTAGCCACTTCTACTTTTTAGATTTTATGAGGATGAGGTTCCCATTCTCCATGCAGGTCAGTAGGACTTAATCCCTCAGACCAAGTGCAAGTTGGCTTAGATGGTAACAGTTGTAAGTTATATAAACTGCTTTTATAAAACGCTTTTATTTTTAGGCCACTTAACACCAATAAAATTTATTTTGTAACTTCCTAGTATATATCTATAGTAGTTACAAGACTTTTTATGACACTGTTATAATAAAAATAATTTTTGTGATTTCATATATAATTTTACTGCATGTGATATCACCTATAATCCTTTCACAGATGATATAGTCTGAATATAGTGTGTTGAGTCACATGTTCATAATGTGTTACACTGGAGCACAGGGTGAAAAAGAAATCATCACCAAGAACACGAGGAAGCAATGATTTATTCACCAAATATGTACTGGACACTTAACCGTTGCCTCTCTGGGTTGTTTTTCAGAATTTGGTTCTCCGTGTCTAGTGAGTAAATGGCTGTGTGCCTAACCTGTGGAGAAGCTTGACTCTCTAAAAGCTAGTAGACATCCTCAGTGATTAGTATTACTCCTTCCTCTCTCTCTCTCTCTCTCTCTCTCTCTCTTTCTCTCTCTCTTCTCTCTCTCTCTCTCTTCTCCCTTTCTCTCTCTCTCTCTCTCTCTCTCTCTCTCTCTCTCTCTCTCTCTTCCTCTGTGCTGGGGATTGAATGCTGGTACTCTGCCACTGAACTACACTCCTAGCCCTGTTCTCTCTTTTTATATCCCTTAAGAATTAGATTACTTTTGTAATAATTGTGCTCGTGTCCACCCACACTGAGAGATGGTAATCATCCCAAGTGAATTCTCAAGAATGTTGTCTACACATACATGTTGTTGGTGTGAGCATTGACCTTCACAGTGACTTCTGTGATTCCTTTATATCTTCAAGTTTGGTTTTGGTCTCTATAATCATTCGGTAGTATCATTTAGTCATTTTAATATGGTTTTATTCAAATATCATCCAAGGCTTCATTAAAGACAACAGCATTTCTCTTACAAAGTTAACCACTACAGATGCTATTTTTAAGACCTTTTGAGGTGGAGTGGTTATTGCTTGGAATATGACAATTCCAAACCCTTCACAGTGACCAAGTGCTTTGTTGAATTCTTAAGGCCTTTGCTCTAGAACAGGTGAAGAATTAGTTGCTTGTGTGTTAAATGCCACCCAGTATTTATCTCAAAGGAGAATGGTTTTATTTAGTTTAAACAATCTAATGAAAAACTAATCTGTTGTATTAATTTATAATAAGACTTTATTAGAGTGGATGTTTTAGAGTTTAGTTCAGTTCTTCCACAGCTAGTTAAGAGTGAGTCACATGTCAAAATTGAACATATTGTCAGGTCATTCTGTATAAGTTTGTATGTAGAATTGGAGTAAACTTACATTTTCACTTCAAGCTTTTTTTGAACAGTGTTTCTTCTACCAGTTATTTTATCTTATTGAATGTTAATTTATCAACCTCTCTTTAAAAAAAGTGAGAGGAAGAAAGGCCATAGCATCATCACATTTCTATATATGTGTTCCCTAAACCATATGGTGATCTCTAATTAGAATATAAAAGATTATGTGATGCAACCAACTTCATAGTAGCTATGATGATGAGTGCTACCAAAAGAGTTTTCTGGACTCTCCAACAGGGACACTTTTGAGAAAAATTGTGTGGTCTATAATTGTCCTTATACTAGAAGTCTGATAAAGTTATTGATGTGCACATCAAGTTGGTATTTCAAAGCTGGTAATTTAATTCTGGGTATTTGATCCTCCCAGTCAGTACTTGACTTGGTTTTTCTTTCTTTCTTTCTTTTTTTTTAAAGCAGCTTCAATATTTAATTTCACATGTACCCTCTTGGTAGAGATTTCAAAGGATACCTTGCTGGATGCTTGACTGCCTTGTCTGTTTGCTCTTGTTTTGCATGCAAGAGAGAGCCAGAAGCTTTCTTCTCATTGTGTACACATGGTATTAATGGATTTACTCTGCCTGTATCGTCTCATTACTGGAAACAGATAGAAGCACAGAAGTCTTTCAGTGTATGCAAATAAGGCAGAATCATCTACCTGAGAGTTAATATTCTCTGCTTTTAAGTGTATTCTAAATCTAATGTTTGTATTTAGAGCATAACATCCTGTTCTCTTTTTTTATGGGCAAAAAGCTAAGCAGGCTCAGGCAGCTGTTTGATGTTGGCTTCAAGTGTTATTAATTTCATATTCTATTATTCTTTTCACTGTAGCACAAGTGAAGCTGATGTGGAGGCTGTCATGGATAAGTTGTTTGATGAGCTGGCTCAGAAACAAAATGATTGTACGTAAGTTAATTTCTCTTGAAAGAGAATACATTTAGAACACAATGCCCAATCTCCACTGACCAATTAATAAGTTCCATTGCTGTATATGGGTTGATGCCACGCTCAAGTGGCAGTCATTGTATCAGCATTTTGTCTAATTTATGTGTTGAATCATGTGCTATTATTCATCAAGCTATGCATTTCCTATCTGTAAGAGATGAATTTTATAGTAATTATCCAGACAAGATTGAGTCTTTGTTCGTGTTCCCATAGTAACTAGACCAAGGATTCTAAAAGTGCAAGGCAGAGAGCTGCGGCTGAATAAAGCCTGTGGAACCGTTGCCGACTGCACCTTTGAAGAGCTGTGTGAGAGAGTAAGTACCCAGGCTCGTCCGGACTCATTGGCCTTTTCAGATGTTAAAATACTTCATGTTTCCCTCTCTGCCTGGTTCAGATTTTAAAATACTATTCAGAGAGTCAGAACTGATTTAAAAGTCTCATTAAGGGAAATACTCATCTATATTTGCTGTGTGCTTTTTATAGATATTGATACAAAATTTGCTCTTAGACGGGCTCTAAAGCAAAATTAGAAATGCACCAAGAACTGTCAACTGTTGCGGAAACAAAAATAAAATCATTTCTAGTGCTGTTTTGTAGAAGTCAAACATAAGGGATTAAAAAAGTTAGAGGTTAGCATGTGGGGAGAAGGAAGCTGCAGTAACATTACCGTGATCAGGGATGCACGACAGAAAGAACTCCCGTTCCTCTTGCTCACTGTCCATCCAATGTGCCATAAGATCTCACCTGTTGGGGCAAAGGGTCAAAGAAAATGAATTTCTAAAACTGTAACATCTACATTGGGTCATAAATAATACACTCCATGGATAAACTATGTATACATACATAGGTACATTCATACAAGTAAGAAAGACTGGGTTGCAGATTCATTATAAGTATGAATTCTATCTTTCAAAGTTCTGGAATCTCAGTACTCAGTGAATATTCAGTCTATTGATTGTGAATTTTTTTTTTTTTTGACACAGGGTCTCTCTATAGAATCTAGTGAGGCCTTGGACTCACTGTGTAGCCCAGGCTGGTATCAAACTCAAGACAATCCTCCTGCCTCAGCCTTCTAAGTGCTGGGATTACAGGCATGTACCACCACACCTGGCTTGATTGTAATTATGGAGAGAAATCCAAATTAGATATAACTTTGTGCATAATTATTCCCCCACTGACATATATAATCATTCCAGCTCTGATTTGTCTTGTCTTTTAAGTAACTAAAGAGAGTTTACAGTAAAGGGGAAGAGAAAGTTTTTATTTCTACCATTTTGTGGGTACTCTTCTTAAAAGCTAATTACTTATTTCCGACTAGAATAGATTTGTAATTTTTAAACCAGAGAGATGAACCAGCCTGCATTCCTTCAGCACTTCAGAACCCGTAAGATTCAGGATCAGTTAGCACCCTCTGACAGGGCGGCACTGCCAGCCGCTCTTAGCGATCTGGTCCCATTCTGGCTGACACAGAGCCTGAATTTGTGATAGGCCATAGTAGTCTAACATCTCCAGACAGACTGTTGAGGCTCATGCTTAGGCCTCACTCACTTCGCCGGAGAAGCATCTTGTGCATATACAAGATGGAGCTCTTTCTCCTGCTGTGAAAGCAGAGACAGGACAGGCCTAGCGCTTGGGGGAGGAGTCGGGGTGCCCTCCTGAAGCAGACACTAAGCCTTTATCTATGTTTTTTCCTATGCTTATTATTTCAAGAGACTTAGTATCAGAGAAAGACCATTTACAAGCCTAAATCTTCATAGTTTATTTACTACATGGGGATGATAAGGTTGATAAGAATTTCATCTTAAAAATGAAAGTAATACTTGTAAAAATGAATCATTTTGTGTTCTTTGACAAAAAAATGGATTATAATAACAACTGTGACCTAAACTCTTAGAATAAACAGTGGGTACATTTCTATTTTTGGCATAACTTTCTTGTCAAAATTCTTAGATGATAAACTGTTATATCCTTCACTTCATGATTTGATTATTCAGTCACATAGGAAATCATTTTTATGAAAATATTCAAGGAAGCTGGGCATGGTGGCACACACCTGTGATCCCAGGACTTGGGAGGCTGAGGCAGGAGGGTTGCTGCAAGTTCGAGGCCAGCCTGGGCTACATAGTGAGCTCAGGGCCACCCTGTCTCAGAAAACCAAACAAGGGGGGAAACATTTAAGGATTTTTCTATTTTCTTCATACCCTCTTTTACTTCATGATATTCCAGTTGTTTTCTTTTGAAGTTTTCATGATCCTGTTATCCCTGTTGGTTTTTTCTTCTTCAAGATGGGTGAATCCTTGTTTCTTGGTGACTTTCACAGATATATTTGCCCTTTATCTGAATTCTAATTATGAGAGAAGCTCTCCAAGCTCGACAGAAGACGTTGACCCAAGGGATAAGTTAGGCTCCTAGTATCAAGCTGTGAGGGATAGTTCATTTGTGACTATTTTCTTGTTAGCATGATTTTGCATTTCTTTGCAGTCTTATAATTGTGGCAATTCAGATATTGAATACTTGCATGAAGAGGACCCTTGAAATCATTCAACTTCAGATGTAGCCTAAACCTCTTAATTAGTTGTAATGATCGCAGAGCCAGGCTAAATAGTTGCTGAAAATTATTCAGGAAAGAGAAAACCAAGGTAGAAGAGCAGGTGTCTGGTGCATCCCAGACTGTCCCAGCTCTGGGTCACCTCGGCTGGTTTTCTGGGAGCCTCTTGGAGCCTGAGACCCACCCAACTGCCGCTACCTACTCATGTCATCGTGAGAGAAAGCTTTGGTGAGGGCGAATGGCTTGGCAGTCTGCAATCGTTGTTTTTGAGCCATGGCCCTTTCCAAGGAAAGAATAATGTGTTTATAAGTGTTGAAATATATGTTAGGTAGACACTTAACTGATAGTGTCTTAATAAGATAAAAGGAGGTTTCAACTGGAAGTTCCTGACATATGCCATGAGGAAGCCAAAAAAGACCCCAGTGTGTCTCTTCGCATGCTGTTCTAAACAGACTTTCTCAGATCTGTAGCCCTGCAGGCTGGTGCCTAGCTTTTGGTATCTCTGATTCTCTTTCTTTGCACTTGAGCTCTGTCATCCTCAGAGAAACAGCCTCAGTTAGGAGGCCCTGTACATCCATGTAATAATAATTAACAGTGCTATGCATCACGCATCATTCCAAGTACTTTTTTTAGTACTTATAATAGGTAGGCACTGTTTTTGTCCTTACTTGATAGGTGGAGAGATTTGAACTCTTTGGTAGTCTGGGTTCCAGATACTATATTCTTTATTTACTCTCTCATGTCTGAAAATGTTCTGGACAAGTTCTGCCTCAAATCATTAATATAATTTGGATTATACCATAAAGTCCAGCCAGATACTTTGTGAATTTCTGCATCTGTGCTAAGCTTTGAGATCTTTATGGAACATGAAGTTGGCTGGAGAAGAGACACCTGCCAGTCCCGAAAGGCCCCTCTGTGCTGAGAATTAGTACGGAACTGTCTGGCTTACAGCCTTGGTGTTCCCGGGGGAACTGCTACAGCACCTGACCTGTGTGCTCCTGAAGGCTGTGTATGGCTTGCACCTCCAGCTGTCTAGGGGTCTCAAGCCTTACTCTTTAATAAGAACATTACTTTTTTCTCTCTTTGCCATGATAAGGAAAAAGTTGGAAGGTGCTGCTGCAGAGAACTGTGGGAGTGTAGAGGACAGTGTGTTTGGGTGGCCTTAGTTCCCTACCATTCCTCCCCTGTCAGAGCTGTGGCCAAAGGAAATGCAGCCAGTGCGTCTCTGTGCACATGGCAGGGGCTTCTGTGTTTCCTTTGCTTACCTCGACACTGCAGCTTGGCTCAGAGGGTAGCAGTCAGAATCATGTTTAAGTTAGTGGTGCACGAAGTGTGGTTCACACAGGCCTGTGGTTCATACGGTGTGGTTCCTGACACTCTGTCAGGGCTCCTGGAGGTCTAAACACTTTACGCGAACATTTTCCCCTTCTCATTTGAGTGGCATATACAGTAGTGGCACAAAAGAAACCATGGGTAATCTTTCCCCCTTCCTTCCCTCTCCTCTCCCTCTCTTGTTCCCCTTCCCATTTGAAAAAAGATCTACCTACTTCCTAGTATCTATCTTTTATTTATTATCAAATGGGAAGGGGATCAAGATTTGGAGGAAGCAGGGAGGGAAGAGAGGAGAAGAGGACAAAGAAGAATTAAAATGTGTTCATGTGTATGTACCAACTCCCCGAGATAAATGTAATCATTATGTACTGCAAACATGTACTAATAAAAATATATCATTTAATAATAAAATATAATAACAAAAATAAAATCCTAAATCACAAAGTTAAAAAAAAAACCCATGGTAAAAGTGCCGTATCGAGACAGTGGCACCAAACCCTATTCTGCGTCATATTCTTCGTTGCCAAGTACTCATAGGAAAAACCAACAGCAGCAAAACCAACAGAAAACCAGTGCCACTTGTGTTCTTGAAGAAGCACTAAAAATTACAAGTTTTATTAATTTCAACCTTGAGGACTTGTCCTTCTAAAACTCCACGATGAAATGGGATGTGTGCCGGACGGAGCACCTCTGCTATTTGCAAATGTGAAGGTCGTCTCGAGGGAGGCGCTCTCGAACTGGAGGGCGGTCATCTGAGCTGCAAGCTGAACTAGCCAGTTTTCTTCCCACAGAATACCGTTTTTTATTTAAAAGACTGTGAATAACAGACAAACGGTGCTTATTCAGATTCAGCAGACATTTTCTCGCAGTGTTTGACAGACATTTTCTTGAAAATGAATGAGGTAAGATTGTTGTCATTGCAGGTAAAACAACGGACAATGTTTATTACTGGTGATAAAATTTGAGCAAACAAGTAAAATTAAAATTCTGGAAAACTTGTGTCTGTCATCGTGAACTTGACAGTTTCCCAATTCTTAAACAATTTTTTTTTCTGATGAGATTGATGGTGATAATTAACAAATGCAGTATTTTTATAATTGTATAATTAAATGTGTCAACAATTGGAAGGTCTAACTTACTGAAACAATATTTTCCAATAATCAGTGCACACTCTTATAAAATCATGCATGACAAAGATCCATTTGAAACATAAAAAAGACTAATGCAATATAACAATTCAAAAAGTACCATGTTTCTGTTAGCTCCTTTTGAGTGTGACAGTTTCTCAGAGTTTTTTTGTTTTTAATAACCTTGACAGTTTTGAGGAATACTAATCAGGTATTTTGTAGAATGTCTTTTACTTTGAATTTGTCTGATTTTTTTTCTCATGACTAGCCAGGAATTTATGGGCTTTGGACAGTAGATCACAGCAGTCAAGTGCTATTTATATCACATATTAAGGATCCATATTGTCAACATGATTTATCACCACTGAGGTTAATCTTTATCACACCTGTCTAATATATATTTGTCAGGTTTTTCTACCGAAATGTTATTCTTTCCATATTGGATCCATATTGTCAACAGGATTTATCACCACTGTGATAAATCCATATTGTCAACATGATTTATCACCACTGAGGTTAATCTTTATCACATCTGTCTAATATATATTTGTCAGGTTTTTCTACCGAAATGTTATTCTTTCCCCCTCTTTCCATTATCTCTTTGGAAGGAATTTCTTTTTGAGTTTTCAAGTAGCATCAAAGAAGACTATCCAAAATTAATCTGTTAGGGCTATTCTAGTTCTTTTCCCTTATCCAATCGCATATCTGTGTAGGGCTAAATTTTCTTATTTACCTTAACCAAAACAACTTAACTGCAGAAGATCGAAAGTAGAAACTGATATGAGAATCTGACTTTTTTTAAAATTTTGTTTTAATGGTACATTTTAGATGTACATAGTGATAACATTCATCATAGGGGATTTGTACCTGTACATGACATATCTTGTTGCTTCCTTTTTTCCCATTCCTCTCCCCTCACCCCCTCCTCCCTCCCTATTTACAAAAGCTTTAGTTTCCATTTTTTCCTTCCATTTCTTATTTCTCTTGTTCTCTGTTCCATCCCCCCCCACCCCGTTCCCTTTCCCATTTGGGCATTTTCTTCCCTTTCCCAATATAATACATTTTAGTCTTTATTTACACTTTCAGTTTCTCATACCAGAGAAACAATGCGGTATTTAAACATGTGTGTCCGATTTATTTCACTTAAGAGAATGGTCTCAAGATGCATCCATTTACCTAGGAATATCTCAAGCTTATCATTCTTTATGGCAGAGTAGTACTCCATTGTATAAAAGAGCCACATTTTCTTTATCCACACTGCTGTTGATGGGCATTTGGGCTGTTTCCAAGATTTAGCTATTACAACTGTGCTGCTATAAACATGAGTGTGCATATATTGTTGCGGTATGATGCTTTTAATTCTTTTGGGAAGATACCAAGAAGTGGAATAGCTGGGTCAAATGGGATCTCTAGTCCTAGTTCCCTGAGGAATCTCCACACTGATTTCCATAGTGGTTGTACCAGTCTACATTCCCACCAACAGTGGAGAAGGGTTCCTTTTTCTCCACAGCCCCTCCAGCATTTGTTATTGGCTGATTTGTTGATAATAGCCATTCTTTGTGGAGTGAGGTGGAATCTCAGGGTTGTTTTGATTTGCATCTCTC